>JABUQX010032432.1:7500-54312 GCA_015478945.1 Trachelipus rathkii
ACGGTGATCCTGTGATAATACTTTATGCGTTCCGTTGAATATCCGCTTCCATTCAATTAAGTATAAAAATGCCGTCTCATATAGCCATGATAAGTCTGCTCAGTGCTCTTCACAATTTTCTCGGATAATTTTGGCACAGCAGCTACGATTTTCTTTTTTGGTCACGCACAAATATCTTAGAAGTGCAGAACTCGAAATCTTCGAGGTAATATGTAAGCCCTTCTGGTGTTGGAATCTTTATCATAATTAAGTCTATAAAATCGCCGTTCAGCATGCCTTGAAGTCTTCAGGTCTTAACATTTTTGGAATAATGTCGGCAGCACGTTAGATTTTTTCTTTTTCAGGTAACAAAATACTCTAGAAGTGCAGAACTCGAAAAATTCGAGGTGTAAAATCTTTCTCACTGTTTCAAAATTATTTGCTCAACTATTTATGTTATAAAAATGCCTCTAGCATGAATGTCTGCTCAGTACTTCCAATTGGACAGGATAATGCAGCAGTAGACTTTTTTTTTTGTACGAAACACTACTTACGCAAGTGCAAGAACTCGAAATTTCACGTGTCGAGTCGAAATACTAGTTATGCGTTGTATGAACCATCTTCAAAATATTATTAATAACATGGCATTTATTTATTTAGTTTCTTTATGAAACTATTAATATACCGGTAATGTTTTATTGTTATTTATTAAATCTACCTCTTATTTATTTACTTATTTACTGATTATATCCTTTAATTTACATTTATTATGTTATACTTTTTATTTCACTTTATTATACTACTTAGTATTTTATTTATTATATTTATTTTTAATCTCTTATTAATTTATCGTTTATTATTTTCACAAGATTCTAATATATGTAATTTCTTACATTCATAATTAATTCCATTTATTCCTAATTTATGTCAATTTCTTATTTATTCTAATATTTTATTTAACCATCTATTTATCTAATCTTATTTATTTTCATTTCACATTTATTATACATATTTATTCTTAACTATTTAATTAACAATAAACTATTCATCTATTATATTTATCTATAGTTTTTACTTTATGATCATGATCGTATTCTGGAGATTTATCTAGTTTTTTTTTATTATTTAAGATTGTACCTATTGATTGATTATTCAACCAACTTATGCGGTTTAATCCTTTGAGTTGGATTTATTTACCCTATATATTTCTCCTAGTTAGCTAAAGATAATTTAAATTCTTGTAAACATAGCTCTACTGCTGGCTTAATAAATTATTGAGTAAAATAGTATTTAACATTATATCCAATCTATAATATATACCATAATAATAATATATATCAACTTATATATATATATACTTACTATACTTGGTATTATACTATAATAATACTATATATTATAATATATATACATATATATCATTTAAGCTTACCACTACTACTTTAAAATTTTTATAGTATCACTATATATATATAATACTATATATATATATATTCTATTATTAATAAAAACTCTTTAAAAACTTAGTCTTTATTAATCAATATTTATTCTATTTGTTATATTTATTTATTATATATCATTTATTTAAATTTGTATTTTTTTTTTTTTTTTTTAAGGGTTTATCTTAATAAGCGATTTGCTTTAAAGTCTAATTCTATGTACTTTCTGCTATCTACTTATATCTACTTTCTTCTATAACTCTCTATTTATATCATTTTTTTCATTTATAAATTCAATTACTCTTATTTATATTGATGATAAATGCCTTATTTATCTTTTTACATTTTATTATTCCTATAATTTTCTCTTGTTTCTAAATTTTATGTAGTTTATTAATCTATATCGGTATTGATTTCGATATTTCCATTTATTAAATATTTCATTAATTTACTTACTTTTTTATTTATTCTACTTCATCTATAACTACATTATTTGTTCTTTTTGATTATTTAAAATTCTAGGGTGATATTTATTATACTTCTATGTGCATAAACTGATTCTACTATCTATAAATATATTAACTTATAAATACTTTTTTAGGCAGTTAATTGATCTCATATTTTAGAAAAATATCAATACTTAATTATTTATATAATTATGGTCTTAACACAAAATACCATACATTATACCACAAAATTTCATATAGACGTACCTAATAGTACCATACTATGAGTGATTATCTACTATATATCTTATAAAAAAACTTACCCCCTACTCTGATACCTAATACCTAACCCTCAATTATAAATATACAGCCTTACTATAAATATATATACATATTATGATCCAAATCCATAATACTATACTAACATAATATCTATATAAATACTAATATAATAAATATATACCTACCGGTACTAATCAGATATAATATACACTACATTCCTTTCTGACAAACCCTGTCCATTTTCCTAATTTTTTTAAATATTGTCCATATAAATCTCAACTTTTTTTGAATTGACCTAATTCACCTTTAAAATTTACAGTCCTGACCCCAACTTTTATCGTGACTTAAAACAACCCAAACAACATCAACATGCTAAAATAACACTCACAGCTAACCATTCAACGCGTATCACCCCCATTCTGCACCGCAACACTGAGTATCACCACTTAATTTTTACCATTTAACCTATGAAAAAAATCTATATAACGTAAAAATCTATTCCCTATCAACATGTTTCGTAAATTATATTCTTCAAGTAAGCTAAAAAACCAAGCCTATAATTTAAATCTCCCCTCTTTAATTTTTTATTCATTCTCATTAAATTTTCTGTTACCTTACTCTCTTAAAGCAGTAGCATTATTTTAAATAATATGACAAAATTTTAACAAGCATTATTATTTATTGACATACAATTATAATCGAAAATTGTGTGCGCTAGAAAATTACACGTACTTGAAGCAGTGGTTTTGAAAAAATATTTTTCATTTCAAACCGTCACCCAAAAATTCAATTCTTACAATTCTAGACGATATCTTCGCACATCAATTTGCCACATGAGGACACTTGTCCATAATTTCCTTTTCCTCATCATTAATTTAGAGAACGGATCTACAACTACGACAGTGCATATGCTATTCCCTCGTGCAAGACAAAAATACTGACCCTATCCATGATATCACGAGCTCAAGGCAAGTGAACCACTTGCGACGAGGGCCCGTGATACTCTCCAAGTATTTGTCTATTGTGTATTTGGGGACCGGGGGAGAATGATACACACAATACAACTTCGAATCCAAATGAAAATCCTGGGAAGGCAAAAGGTAAATTTGCAAGTATATCTTTATTCTTCCTTAAACAATATGACCTATCACAAAACTCAAATTAGAGCACTTCAGTCTCAATGAACTACAAAACAAAGTATGAACAGACAGCCCCACTATACTACATTAAACAGGTGATTAGACAAGTATAAACAAAGTTTACTGTAATACCATTAAGACAATCATGGAATATCTTCTTTTCTCTAAGTTTTTTCACTTCAAAATGCTACCTGACCATAAGATTGCATAAGTATATAGTATACTATATATATATATATCTATACTACATACCTAAATAGCCACTATTACTACTAACCATACCACATATGAATTAGACATACTATCCCTACGCTATAGAAATCCCACATACGTTATAATAGACATAATATTATACACTACTACCATAAATACATAATATATATAATCATATATATAACAAATTACGCTCCATATCATATACCTATACCATATATACTATTAAGAACACTGATCAGATCACGGACCCAACAATTTTTATTTAAAATTAAATTGCTTCCAAACACCCGATATTAAAATTCTCGACTATATCGACCTATCGATCTCCACACCCTTATTTACCACAACTCTCACCAATAATTGATATAAACTGTATACATAAGCACAGATCTCATAAGAAATTAAAATTACTTCCTGCAACAAATTAACCAACCTATTTTACTACATATGATGCACAAGTCACCTATTCTTTCACTAACCTAAAACTTTTAAAAATTAATGTTCCGAAGAGATCCTGACTTTAACAATGCCACACATCACTTATTAGTGAATAATATTAAACAGCTTAATGAAGCGCTCTTCCAATTTCCGGTAAAAATTAAAAATATCACCCGCTATAAATATTTCAACTTCTTCCAGAAGAATATTCACTATACCACCCGCCTCCGTATTTGGTACGAATAAAGTCCCAATCTATCACTCAAATTCCAACCTATTACCTATTTGGTTCCAAGAGAAATAACACCAGCTTAACACAAGAGTTTCCGCGAACATCTTTTATTTCCCCTTAACACCAATAAAAACAGTTAACCACTTAATGCCAAGTTCTTAAGTCTTTCTAAAACACCCACTTTTTTTTTCGCGCTCCGGCCACCTTACCAATACAACACCCACTCTATTACTCACTCTAGACGATACTAGTTCGATGCCCTTCATAACAGACCCGTGCATTAGCTCTGGCGTTACTGGGCGCTAATCACTAACTCTATTAGGATTACGGCCCTAATTTCTGGCCTTACTATCGAATCCATTTAGGCTCTCAGGTCTTACCTGCAGGCCCCACCCGCCCACGGTGTAGCAGAGAAAAATTGAATCACCAACAGAGCAATAATGAACGATATTAGAGAACGCTCGGTCTGCTGCCAAAAGGAAAGTAGCTACAGATATGAAGAACTTCCACAAAACAAATAGACTATGACAGATAGGATATTGCAATGTGGACAAGGATAGGATGATCTTACTTCGCGTGAAGCGAACCGTAATGAGTCGTGAGTAACTGACGAGAATCCACCGCTTTTCGAGCAGCGAAGGAAAAATTAGACTTGAGTCAGCCAAAGGACTTCCTGAGGACGAGATAACCTTCGAGACTTTCAGCAGAATCCCCGACAAGAAAGGTCGATCATAACTAGGATGAATGGCTTTTTGTGGAGGCCTGACTATTTTGGGGAATCCCACTGGGGCCCTTGACGGATTAAACCCCTGACATATGGCACCCCCCTGCCTACGTAAGGTCCGCTCCTGTCGCCCACCCCCTCTAGCAGGTCGATTATCTCTTATACTGCCAACGACCTCTCCTCCACCTAAAAAGATATAAGAATGGCCCCGGTCAAGAGTGCAACCACGCCACGCAAGCAAAGTGAGCTCTTTACTTTTCCGATTGCCGATCACCTTTATCTCTACTACTATTTCTGTTTCCAGCTGTACTTCAAACGCACCTACTACCCCCACGTCTATTGCGACGAGAGGTGACGGTTCATGAATAATATGATAAATACTACTATAAAAACAACTTAGTTGAATGCAAATATTAATACTATAATAGATTTTGTATTCTTAAGTGCGTTTTTCAATCCCATATAGAGATACATACTATAACCAGGTTCAAATAATACTACTACTATAATTAATAAGCATAGTATAATAGTTATAGACTTACACGAAATGGGGGAGGAGAGAAAGTGCCCCGCCCCCGGCGGGCAATCAAATACTCTTACTAATTACTCATTAAAGACAGTAGTTCCTTATCTAAAAAGATATTCCCTTTGCTTTAAAAAGACAAAGTAACGAAGTCCCGCACTACTCCCGTTAACTTTTTAGCTTTTCATTATGAAAACATTAATTACCCACCATATACATTCAGCTCAAGTTTCAGAATTATGGATATGATAGTTATATCAAAGTTTCCAGATTCATTATTATCTACCAACAAAACATAATCCCTCTTGAAAAAGAACCCATAGCGCCACTCAAACTTATCCCATTTAGCATCCACCACACGACTATTCTATAATTGCCACTTAGCTACCCTTCATCGCGAAATAACACAACTCTCTAGCCTTACAACTCATCATTTATTCAGTCCGTATCCATCTTCATCCAACATCAGTCCCTATTACCTAATATGTTTATAACTCGAAACTTGTTCCAGAACTGCCCACAAATCTAACATAACATTCACCACAAAGACACTGATCCTCACTCACAACCCAATAACCTTACTAAACTATCGTACCTTTATACTTCAAAACATCTTCGCTTATTACCAACTTATTTCCAGAAATTCTCAATTCTAACATAACCATCTCCAAACTCTCTCAATATCCGCCCACACACAACCAACATCATCCGCGAATATAATAAGTAATAAAGGCACACTCATCAACTCTCTATCCATTCTTCATCATGCTATGAGCGCAAGATGTGAAGCTCGGGATCTGAGAAGGAATATATTCTCGAAAGAAAGTGCGGCGGAGTTCAAAGCTAATTTTAAAAGCGTTTCAGTCCGAAAATCGGTAAAATTGTCAGAAACGACTCCAAAACACACCCTGATTCTAACACACAATCCCCTGCCTACCCACCTCCTAATTCTTTTCAAATTAAACCTAACCTTATTTTCCAAATTGTACAAGAAACATTATATGGTGATTCGGGTACTTCCCTCCTCTTAATTAATACAAATATTCTTAAACAAATCAACTCTTCCAAACTCCAGATAGATTATCTATACAACAATGCTTCCTACTCCTCCATATATATTTATGATCTCCATCCAGAAGCTTCACACACCAAACACACCCCCTATCAATAACCATACTTCCACCTAGACGCTCCATCATTGAATCCCAATACCTCCCATTCATACACCGCCTGTTCTGGAAATTCCCCAAAAAACCAACCCTAACACCAATTCTATTCCTTCTCTCCTCCCTCATATTCTCAATCATTTGTGTTTCATAGTAAAGATTTGATTCCACACTTAATCCTTACTCATTTCTAAAGCACCTGCTCTTCACCAGAATCATCCTTCTATCACTCGACGAGCATTCTTTCGACATCCAAAAATATAAGTATATTATCTTCCCTACTACACTTTTACCAGTACATCAGTGTATCTTCCCATATATATCTCTACCATCATTTATTCCTCAAACATCTCCCTTACCCACTTACTCTCTATAAAAGGTACTATTACTGCTTTCTCCATCATATCCTCTTCCGGAACTCATGCTCTCCAAAAAACTATTTGTTCACTCCAAACTATCCAAATCCCAATCAACCTCCACCACTCTCGCCATTTACCGCTTCATGATCCATAACTTCACACCCCGTAATTTCACTTCACTCATAAACCTGCATGCGATACCATCTTCAAACTTTTCTCGTCCCACTCAAACATAAAATACCTCCTCCTTATCTAATGACCTACACATCGCTCAAACACTTCCTGCTGAATGCAAGAATGCACCATCAAACCACACTTATACAATTCACTTCCATTACCTCTTATTACTCTGCCAAATTGTATGCAACAGTAGTTCTTCTAAAGTGTCCACCACACACCCCTCATAACCCATCCACATTCATCTCCACAGATATACCGAAAGAAGAAAAGTCACCATCCCTTCTTCAATTATATAATCCCTTATGACAGATCCCTGTTTAATTTCCTACCTCCTTTTACTAATGATACATAACCTAATATATACTACTAATACGTACTATACACTAATAATATAAACTGTATATACCAAACTACCTCATACACGCTATACCACTCACACGCTAGCCTCCCCTCACACCATAGTAATATCAGTATAAACTAACTCACCGAATATAATAAAGGCCATAAAATAAATAAAATAATATATAGAATAATCTTTACTATATAATATAAAATAATATAATATAATTAATTATAAAAGATTTTATTAGCATTGATATACGGGGTCAGGTTCAAACTTCGCTCAATCATCACATCATTCAAAGAAGCCGAGAACAAAACTAGTGAACGCAACTAGAAAAGTCAAACGCTACTGAAAAACACATACCGAACTAAATAATTAGAGCGTTACACACAAAGAAAGACGTACACGGAGACCGTTAATGCGTAACTCAAAATAATTGAATTCCACGTAGTTAACGCAAAATACGCACAACCCAAAGTACACAGAACGTCCCACCTCTGAATAAGATACATATAATATAATATATATTAGACTATAAATAAATAATATAGCAGTTTATAACGACTATATATAATATATATTAGTATACTAATAATATAATATGATAACCATAATTAATAATAGTATACTACTATACCTACTATATTATATATAAATATATTAAGTATATAATATGTCCCTATATTAATTAACTATATATAATATATAAAATAATAATAATATACTCATATATAGATAAATAATATATCAGATACATATACTATACCACCTATAACTCTTACATCACGTACGATTAAATACAAATAATACTATACTATTAGCACTATACCCTACCTATATTATATATAATATTATTCTAATTATAAAATAATATACTATATAATATATCATACTATACTATATATAATACTATATAATATACTATATACCTAATATATTATATAATATATAATTATACTAATTATAACTATAACCATATATATATAATATATATAATATAATAATATATATATACTTATAACTAATTATATTATATATATATATACTATATAATATATATTTAATATATATACTATATACTTATATCAGATAACTATATATATACTATATTATTATCTATTATATACCTAGATTAATATTAATATTTCTACCTACTCAAAAATATTTTATTCACTATCATTTGTTCTTTCACATAAATTACTTAAAAGATATCCTTATAAACAAGTATATTATTTCTTTATTCAATCTTTAAAGGAACCTACTTTCTTTCTTATATAATTACATAACTTATACATATTAATATGATAATACTATACTATATAATACGTAAACCATAAATACATAGCCACAAAATAACCATAACCTACTAATACTATAACCATAACTATAATATATACGAATATACACTATACTACATCATATAATGCCTTATTAACTAGAATATATATATATACTATATATTATTAGCACACTAACCCAATCCCCTCACCCAACCGTCCCCTATAAATATATGACTATATCTAGTAACGCACTAATATCAATATCATATATAATAACTAACATATATACCACTATACTAAATATATAGATACATACTACTCAATATACATGTAATGAAATAATCTACAGCTACTAATATAAGTATTTACACACGATTATCACATAACCCTATATAATATTTTCATTATAGCCTAAGTAAGTAATAAAAATGACCCATTTAGACAAAAAACATTCAGATATCATCAAATACAATATATTTATAATCTATATAAATAATATTACCCAAAACATACACCTAAAAACAACAACAAAAAACTCTATGAAATACATACATTTCTTACTAAATGCATCCACACCTATTAAATAACTTACACATGTCAAAATATATAATTACAAAAACAATGAAAATATATAAAAATATATAATTATCACCATACATATATATACATATAAAACCTTTACTAATATATAACAAAATATGCCTACTCAAGAGTTTCATTATCAATTGCATCTACAAAAAATCAAATTCATGAAAACTCAGATGGACCATATACTACAACCATACATAACTACAACTATTATGCTAAAAACATACGACTATTAATAATATAACAACATATTACCCATCATACCTATACTCACAACTAAATACATACAGCTTAAATAGAACCCTATGACACTAATCCATAGTCATATTAAGCTACCATCACTACTAACTAAAACATAATACGACTAATCTACATAGAGTTCAATAACAATAAATCTACTAAGTTATATATCCCTTGACCCTACTATATTTATCATTAACAGCACATATATAATATATACATAATACATTATATATACAGTTCAATATACAAGAAATATACAGCAATAGTGAACACAGAATCATAAACTCCATTACAATGATTTATAATAACTATAAAGAGAATGGGAATTCAATCTTAATTAATTGTTATATCATATACTAATAATAAGTAACATAAATATATTAATAAACAAATATAATTAATCACACATATATATATATATATTAATAAGCATAATCAATCTTGCCAAAATAATAACATATAAATATTTAACATTACCTAATAATTAAAACTTTAATATACTCATATACCTATATAATTAATCGATATACATATATACCTAAATATAACCCTATACTACTAACATTATATACATAATACGCTCTCATATATAGCACTAAATACAATATAAATACCCATATATTAATACATACGTAACTATATATAACCACTCATACCCGCTTACTCAAACCATTAATACATAAATGATATACCTCACCCTTACTACCGTCTACCCCAAAATATACTTCATTCAAACCTATTATAATACTCATATATGAGAATTTCTACACAACTATCGACCATCTCTCGTGAATTTCCGTATACTTCACAAATGTCATTAATCAATCTTGATCTTTACTTTATCTATCATGGCAACCTACCAATTATACTTTTACCAGTATTTAAATGTCTCCTTATATGATTAACCATCAAATTTTTTATTTACTTTTTATTCATTTAAATTAATTCGTGCAATTTGTTTAAGGGGAAATGCCTACAAGCAAAGCGTTGGTATTTTAACCTTTGAGATTTTATTAATATTCTTTAGATATTTACTGTATAACAGATTACGACATTTTTAACATTACCCAGGTATTACTAAATTTACGGTTGAGTCGTGATCCTAATTCCTAATAAACCAATTTCACAGTTTGTATTGTTTTGTTTTTGTTAACCTCTGTTTAGTGTTTGTGTTTTGTTGTATGCTGCATTTGCAAGATGACTATTCTATCAACAGACTCGCCCGGGCTTCACTACCTCCACTATTACTCCCAATACTCCTTCGATCTGCATCTAACTACTGACATCCACAGTGCAATACCAACCTCATCCTACTCCTTAACTCAACATAATCTTTGCTCCTGTCTGAGACCCAACAGCAAGGAATTCATCCTCTAACTCGTTTAATATGGATTCCAACCTACACACTGATTTCATAAATTTCCGTATCTAAAAGGGTGGAAGAAATTGTGCCTATCTTACACATAAACACTCTGTAGACACTTCTAGAGACACTCGAAAATCTCCTTAACTTCGCATGTTCCTGTAGACTTAACATCATTTCTTCCTTCTACTAACCCACCACTAATCCTTCGTCATATCTCTCTCTTCTGACTACCTAAATCAGAAATCAGCATTTTCAACGCCATTCTTTGACAATACCTCTACTACTTCCTCACGAGATTTTTATCTTCTCATCCAAAACTGAGGTCCTCCTATTTAAGGGATTCAATGTACACAACATTCTGAATGTTGGGCTCTCTCATACGGGATTTAGGTTGCGGACGCGAGGCCCGAATCCTTTAGCAATTCTCCACAATCTGAGCAACTACATTAATATATCCCCACACCACATCACCGACCTCGTCCCAACCCACATTCGTTGAACACACTTAGACCTAAATTTCTCCACCCACAATATACCTGGTCTCTTCTATAAAACTACACCACCTTCGCTCCTATGTGTAAACCAACCTCATCAACCTCATTATATATCTTAATTTCAAATATTTCTCGTCCAACACACCTACCATCCTGCCCTACACTTTATTTCTCTCGCCTATTGATCGGCCGCTATTGGGAGGCTTGCGATTGCTTCTACGCTACACTATAATGAAGTGACTGCTCCCCTGTCTCTGGCTGAACGCATCTCAACTCTCTGGCCCCATTTAAAAGGTGGCTGTAATCGTTGATAGGAGAGCGGTTCGATTCCTTCTATCGAAACTAAATCCTATTCTCATCCTCATAAATCCATCGTTCCGATCGATGCTTGTCTCCCACTGGACCGAAATCCAGATCTTAGAGACACATGTGCCAGTACCGGAGTTGGAAAAAATACTCGTAACTCCTATCCCAGTCTAAAATGCTAAACATATTTCATCCTCTGCTAAAATCGTTGCAGGGATACCTTCGACGAGCAAAAGCGCGCTATTCATCAAACGAAACGGAAGCTAACCTCCTTGTTCTTAACCTCACTGACAATTTGTCTACCTCTTGCCAAAAACATCTCGAAACAACTTCTGTAAATCTGTCTTTTCCTTCCTCTTATTCGCTTAGATGTTCTGAGAAATTATCTAATTCATCCAAACACTGAAAAAGGCCAAATCTCTTCGGTCTACCTATTTTCCTCTAAACTTACAACCCTGGCACGATTCTCCGGCATTCCTCCTCTTCTCAACTTCTCTCTCAGGTGTCCTATGCCTTTCCTCTGATTACATTTCCTTCGGTACATGGCTACTCAAATCTCGAACTTAAGTGAGGCGGGTGGCACGAGATGGCGACATTTCCTCCCCGAGTTTTGAAGGAGCTGTGTTCCACTGCTATCGCCGCCCCTTGTCCTCAACACCTATATTCTCTATGTCCAATACTAGCACTATTCCCTCAGTGTTGGAAGCACCACATGTCCAACCTATTCCGAAAAAGAGGACCTCTTCCTCTAAACTGTCAGCCCTATAGGCTGACTTACTTGTAATTCTATCTAATTCCTTGAAACTTTACTCAACTTCATTTTAGATCATTCTAGAATGCTCCAGTAAATTCTTTCCGATCGCAAGTACGACTTTCGGCGCTCATGACGTCTATAGAATGCATATACTTCCTAATGCTTATCTGATTAATATTGTTTGTTCCGCATCAATTATAATATACTGACGGAAGAGAAATGACGTAAGCATCAGCGCTTGACTAAATCACAAAGCAAATTCCTTGGAACCCGGTGAATCAAAGATCTTCCCTTATGCCGACACAGACATCCACATGCTTCTCCCAAGCTCCTCCCATCCTTTGGTTCCTCCTATACTCTTTGCGCTATTATGAGCCTCTACTTTTTTCAAATCGCCTCAACTATTACTGCTGTTGTTATGATGGGGCGAACTTCTTCATCCATTTTCTTCTAATAAGTGGCTCCTCCAACGTTCTCGCCTTATCTCCCCCTACTTTCAATTCCTACTTTCATTAACTATCTTACTCACTCATGCAACATCTAAACTCTATTCAACTCTTTATCCAGATGAACCCTCGCCCCACTATTACATTCTTCAAACTCATTTCAATTCTGCTACCTTCTAAAGTACTCTCTACTTCCTAGAATTGTCCTCTCGTCTTAATTCTTCCCAGTTCTATTCTCGCATGAATCTGACCTAGAATTTCGACGAATGGTCTAATGAACATTGTAAATCAATCTTTAAAAAACCATTGCTATAATACTCCTCTCTAAGAACACCTTCATACTTAACCTTATCTCTTCATCCGGTTCTCTCCCTCATCTTTCCATCTTGAACCAACTCATTATATACACTCCTATTCCGACTTAAAAACCAAAACCATCTAATCGCGATTGCGAATAACTCCCTACCACATATCTCAAACGGTTGCCTTTAGCCGAAAACGGCCTCAAAGACCACATCTATGGCTTCTGTTTGAGCGCGACTTTTTTTCCCTCATTCCTCAGTGCTTACCAGCGACTATACAAGCCATCATCCGACCCTTCGATGAGTTACTGCTCTCATTATCTGAGGAATGAGCTTTCTGTTTTCACACCTTCTTATTGAGATAGACTCGTCGAAGACAAAGGCCAAAAGGCTTTATAACACTTTCGAATTAACTATTCCTCCCCAATGACCCTCGTATCTATAGCCCCGAATATATGGCTGTCTCTCCAATATCCCTTTATCATAGTAACCGAACAGCATACGCATTAGAAGCTGCTCAAGAAGAATTATCACCTGATAAACCTACCACACCAATTTCTCAAAGTCGCCTCGTAGAAAACTAAGGATTCGCCCTCGATACCGCCAACGAAGTTTGTATCAGTGTATGTTCAACTCCAGACTAGTATCGTCTCCTGATTCAAGATGGCTCTACAGCTTCCTCTTCCTCACCACCAAATGTATTATGATAGAAATTCCATCTCCGATGGTATATCTTCATGTGTTCTGTCCCTGAAACACGTCTCGAAATTAAATCTACACACCCACTTCGAAAGCACTACGATCTTTTACCTACAGATTCTTGCCGAAATTAAATACCTCTAGTTTTTTGATTCTGAGGCGGCAACACACCCCATCTCCATAGGCTCGCCCATAAAGTACGGTAGTGACGACCACACGTACACCTATCAACGTTCTACCATATATAACTATATATTATCACTACTATCTAATATCTATATAAATATCAATATAATCTATACATATACTCTTATATATATATAAGTACTATTAATATATACCTATATATAACTATATTATAAATATATAGTAAGGGGGGCAACCACTACCGCATCAAACTGCGAGAGACCCCGACTCACTCACCATCTCTGTGTTCCATGCATGATATTCACTTTAGTTTAATCACCTAACGGTTTTACAGTCGTGAGACCGATAGTTCACGGTCTGGAAAGACAACTTCTATCGGTGCTAGACCTACAACTCCAAACAGCTTTTAAATGCCCCAAAAAGGAGGGCGAGCCCCTCCCAAAGGGCAGAGCTTTTTGGTTCCTAGAACGTCTTTAAATTCAATCCGTAGATCATTATGAGATCGTTCTCTCAATCATCTCATACGTGTCGATACCCCTCAAATCGATGTTGAAATCGTCTCTTCTACGTGCTTGGTGTGATCTTTTACACTAAAAATATAACGAAAGAAATTATTCATAACAATCAGTCGGATTAACTGCTGTAGTACGGATACCATATAGACATCCGGAAGTAAAAACGAAGTAAACGATCGTGGACCGCCCGCAAGCACTCGGTAAATTACTCCCTTTTTATCGCACGAAAAAAAAACGCAACGTTTTCTCAACCAATAAAACATCAACATAATTAATTAAAAAAATTATATTAAATTTAGTTAATTAATCTATCTAAATCAAACTCTAATTAAATTAATATATTAATTAATACATTCACAAATAAAACAAAAAAAAAATACAATAAATACTTACATACCAGCTAACCTACTATACTCACTATTTACAACCGCTACTAATGGCAGCCCGCCGCCCGTCAAAGCTTACCATACCCGCGTCCCCCCCACTACAGAAGGCGGCCCGCGCCCCCTACAAAATACAATTCATCGCCTAGCACAGCTGACAATTTGAGACCCTGCGCGTAGAGGATTCCGATCTGAAAAAGATTCGGTGATCAGATTTCGGCTCGAGAGATTCCAGCGCATCTCCCCCCCGGAAGGCTTCCCTTCTTCGAAAAAAGAAGAAATGATCGGAATGCAACACAACTAGGAGCAACGAAAGCGAGAGATGCCAGCGATAAAGGAGGAAGGTGGACGAAAGAGAGTCACGATACAGAAAGACTTGAGAGAAGGACAGTCAGTCAGAATCGGATTGCTCGACCACGTTGCTGGGACCCGGGTGCCGTCTCAAGTTAACTAAACTCATTCTTAGTCCTATTTATATCACAATTATGTTATTTAACCTGTAGAATCTCTAAAACATGAAGGTCTATAAGTCCGTAAAACGAGGTCGACCCCCAACGGAGGGGGTCCCGACTGAAAAACAAATGCATGCAATGCAAAACACGAGGAAAAAAAGAAGAAGAAAGAAGAGAAATGAGGCATGAAGAAGAAGGATGAACGAGAAAAGGAGGAGTCCGGACCGTCGCATCCGCACCGCTCTGAAAGAGCCGAGTGCCACGTGCGATTATTAAACATTCAGTTTAATATACCAATGCTCATTAGCGCCCTATCTGTCTCTAACACCTTACATGTACATCAATTGCTCATGTCATAACTTGCAAAGGGTAAACCCGTTTTTACTAAATGAGACCTGACATTTATGATTTTCCCAAAATCCTCATTTTCTTTTAAGTATAACGGTATACTAATATCAGTTTTTTTGTTTGTCCTTACTATTCCAATTTATCTTTTCCTGACTTTTAATTATAATTTATAGATTGTATTTGTTCTACAGTAATTGTTTTATGTACTCTTTATCTTAACTATTTTTACAAGTTTTTTTACATGATATACTTGATCACTTCTCTTTCTTTCTATTTTATTTTTACCTAAAATTTTTCTTTATTTTACTTATTTTGTCGACTGTAAAATAGAACTTTCTATTTTATTTTTGATTTCTTTCTTATAAAACTTTTGTTTCTACTACCCCAAAATTCTATCTTTTTACGTCTTATAGCGTAAAAAAATTTGCCAATTTCACATTTAACCATAAGCAACAGTCAGATTAATCCAGTAAATAAACATTAATCAAACACACCACCACCCTCCTACCGCTTCTAATGATCTATCGATCTTCTAATTGATCTCACTTGACCCAATCTTACTGATCCCAAGTCATTCTTGAATTAACAACTAAACAGCAAACATATTAATTTATTCTTGTTTTTTGTTTTCTTTAAATTTTCGTTTTCCACTAAAACCATTTACTTCTTTCTTGTAGAGTGCGTAAAACGCTGTCCTTTGGCAACCTTAATTTTTACGGCAACCCTAATCCGCGAACCCAGTTAAATCAGTAAATCAGACAACTCAACCTAACATCGTAAATCAGAAAACTCAAACTGTCAATCCATACCCTCCTTCCCATCTATCTTATGATCTATTGGATCTACTTGATCTATTGCATTCAAGTCCTATCTTGATATAAATAAACACACACTTTATATATTATTGTTATGTTTTGTTTTCTTTATCATTTTCATTGTGTTTTTAATAATACAAATATATAATCATTCCCTTTTTTCCCTTAAAATGATAGAAAATTTCCTCGTGTTGTAACACATCCCTCAAAGCAGGTAAACATACATAAATCAGCTAAATTATTAAGCGATAATCAGTAAATCAGTTAAATCTCAAACTGTCCTCCCAATAACTCTGACCTACCCACATCCGTAATCTATTGATCCACTTGAATCTATCTATCTATGAATCTATTAATCTATCTATTGATATTTCTCTTTATAGCTATCTAACATAACAAAAATAAATTCTGCTGCAGCATATTGTTCGTTGAATAAAGCCTTGGCAACCGCAACAATACAAACCGATTTGTGTCTGACTTTGTCTCGTCGCTCGTTTTTGTTAGTTGATCCCACTGTCTCTAGATTATTGTGTTTTTTCCGAAACTCCCTATCAAAGACGTTTCCAAGTCCCCAGCTTTAAAATGAAAAACAACCCTTTATAGAACAATCTCTCCTAAAATACCTAATGTTTATCCTTGTCTTACGCATTAACCATTAGTAATACCTTAGATATTATAGGACTTAAAACCACAAAAGAATAGCTATCTTCAGTCCTAGCACTAGAAACTAATCATGACCAACACCGTACCAGCATCATTACCAAGGTACAACCTTAGTTAAATTAAGAAGTTCCCACATTACTTGCAACCAGCAAAGTCCAACATAGCAGATCTCAATCTGTAATATACACAACCGCACAAAACAAATATACAAGAAATTTATTCATTATTTGATTGATTATTATTTATTATATATTTATTAATTAACTTATTATGAATTAATTCATTATTATTATTATTATTATTTATTATTATATAATCTCACATAAGATCTCCAATACCAATAACGTCGGCGAAATTCACTGCCTGCCAGTGCACAACATAAACATTGCTAGGCTAAATTGCTACATCTACCGACAACCTAACACATTATCCGACATCTTTACTACGTCCTCACAGACTAACCTAATCAGAAGAACCCCACTATATATTTGCAGCCATCACGTCACGCCAATGAATTCGCAATCGGAACTCCCTCATTCAATCTTCATACTCTTTTACAACTGAGAAGAAGACCAGCACGTATGATAATTTTATTCTTTTGATCCCTGTACATAAACATCTCTTTTTTTATCTGTAAAACAGTAAAAAGATTTATTTTTCTCATATCTATATATTATTCATTAATTCATTGATTAGATCGATACCCCATTCTAGAAGATTATACTCTAATTATTTAAATATTATTATTCAAAATATATTATTAATTAATATTATCTATTATTATTTCATTGATTATTATTTTTACTTTATTATTATTATTATTATTATTATTTAATCAAACCGAGGGGGCGCGGGGCGCTAGTACAAAAATATAGCACATAACTTAGAAAATAATGCAATCATTACGAAATAAATAGTTACATATATAACAGGTATACTGAAAAATTGCACCAGTAGCGCTAGATCAATCCATAATAATGAGTATTAGCTATAATATAGAAAATAACATACATATAAAAGATACAATATGTCTAGACGGAGCAACGTGTTAATGTCTAATCTCAGTTAGGCTCCTTATTGGACATAACTCTAACCAACTTAACCTGTGCAACACACACATACACACACCACACACACACACAACACACACACACCACACCACCACACACACACCACACATACTATAAATATATATAAAACATTACCGCAATAGGTAACAACCTGAAAATATTTTAGCTTATCTCTTTTTTGGACCTCCCGCCCCCTTTTCAGAAAATACATCAACACGAAAACATGAAACAATAGTTAGCATATATTCACTGCATCAAAATAGACTGCAACAATACTTATCTATATTTACTTAAACAAAACATTAGGTTTTAGCAAACAGAGCGCCATCATACAGAACATTTGAACAACACTGTATAGATTTGGGGAGCTGAGTTACATATTAAACCTCTTACTGAATTAAACGATCAAACCTTCTAAAGACACATTCTTAGATTCTTGAATAATATTTATATTTATTAAACAAAATGGTAGTTTGCAACGGCCGATCATACAGATGCGATTGAACAACACGCCTGTATAATTCGGGTGCTGACAGTTATATATAACGACGAGCTACCTCGATGAATCATTCTTAATCAAGAGCTCGTCTATCAACACTTTAAGGCACATTCTTTGGTTTTTATAAAATTTGAAATTCTGCGTAAAATATTGACGCTCGATGAGATATTATGAATATAAATTTCACGTAATCAGAACCATATTATACTACGTATTACCATAGTATACTATATATTGTTCTGCTCTTATCTTTAAGGTAGTGGAAATCGAAATAATATCCTAATCAGAAACAATCAACTACTTATGTTTGATATTGAGTGAATTTTTTTCACTTGCAAATATTTGGCTATTATATAGCCAGGGGAAAGAAGGTGATGATATATATTAAATTAGAGAAATTTCATCCATCTCATACAAAATTAGATATAAGAAATTATTATTGGCGATTCGTACTTTCTTCAATAACGCACCAGAGATCAACATCAAGTTTCATCTCTTATGGACGAGTTTCAACAATCGGCTGGTAAATCGCCTTCGCAGATGGTTCCTCATTCGGATAATGTAAATGAGAGTATCAGAGTATTTATAATTTAAAGTTACAGAAATTATATTAATATGAAATTTAACAATTTTAAAACAAATAAATATTGCTTATAAATAAACGAAAAATTGAATGAATATTATTTACAAATGTTATAAGATGGTTAGTTGTTTAATAACTCTATATGATATATAGTAGAGATTTTTCGCTAATTAATAATCAGAAATTAAATTATAAAAATTAATAATAATTAAACTAATAAAAATTTGAGATACATACGATATATAAATCAGTAAGTAATAGGTATATCACAATAATAACTTACTGAGATAGATTAAGATATAGAAATAAATCAATATTATGTTTTAATTACTACATGCATAATAATAATAAAAAGTAATAAATCATAATACGAACAATGAACATGGAATGAAGAAGATAAATAGAAATTAAATAATAATATAAATATGTATAAATAAATGAAATATTTTTAAAATTATAATAATATGAATAAATAAGTAATAGAGTATAAATAATAAATATATATACAATATATATAAATAAATGTATAATAAATTTACATGTATATGAAATGACATAATAGATAATATTAATATAAGTATATGAATGAAGATAAGTTAAATAATAATATATATATAATAATAATGAGCAGATAAAAATTTGACTCGAAGGTCTTTGTAGAGGATTAGTTGAGTTTATTGATTAGTGACCTGAGTTCACTTACTTGATAAATATAATTATTTGTTATTACCACTATGTAATGTGAGGTAGGGCATTGAATTTAGCAAAGGGATTTGGTATATTGGTCACATTGTGAGATTAGTTAATTATGTGAAGTGAGGTGTGAGTAGAGGGTTGAAAGACTTCATTTATGATGTGAAGAGGTGTTTAAAAGGAAGATTAGATCTTACATGATGAAATATGGAAAAGTTAATTGAGCGAGTTTATAATATTGTTTTGTGGTAGGGAGAGAATGGTGTAGTAGATGGTTCGAAGAGGGATAGTGGTGGTTTATGGTTAGACACGGTGGTTGGAGTTTATGTAATTTTAGTTTTCAAGAATGACTAATATATTTATATGTGTACTTTATAGTATAACCAACTATGATAGCTTGTAAATCAAGTAATTGTATATATGGAATATAATGTGAGTTTAGGTTAATATGTATGGATGACTATCATTTTATTTATAATTTATTAGGTCATAAGTAATTAAATTATCACAAAGACTGATCTCCGAACTCGGAATTCAAAGGTAAATTCTTTTTTTATATATACTATATAGGAGACATTAATTCTAGTTGAGTTGTTTTTATTATATTTATTATTCGTATTTTTACTATAAATTGATATTATCATTATTGTATTTTTCGGATAAGTTCCTTTTATTTAAATGTTTTTAGAAATCTATAAAATTTTATTACACTATTTTAGTAATTTATAATTTTAATGTAATAATTTATAGAAATATTATTTACATATACTGTATATAATTCAAAATGTTACTATATTTAAACCATTAACAATAAATTATTTTGTAATGATTAATATATATTATATATGTACTTTTTAATGAAATATATTGATAATACTAATTTAAATATTATATAATACATATATCATTATATTATATATATATATACTAGATATTATATTATGTATTTTAGTATTATTTATATATTTATATATATTAAACTATAATATTTATATAATTATATATATTAATATTATATATATTAGTAATTACATGTTTGGATTATATTAATTTCCATAAATACATAGTAGCATACTCTTGGTTGAAAGAACAACTGGACCATAGTTGCCAATATATATATAAATGATATACTATAGCTACTATACATCACAATATATATTAGTATAGTCCAAGCGTATATCACAAGGTATAAGCTGAGTAACCTTATGATTAATAGATTTTACACTTATATGTATTATATCACAGAAAACAGAGTATATAAAGAAACTAGAATTGAATAATCCTAATTTGGAAAATACTTAAGAAATATATGTGGGGTGAAGAGAAGTGATAGGGATTGAGAGAGTAACATAGAATGTTAAAGGAAACAAGAATGGTTTAAATGAGAGAGGATAAGGTTTCAGAGAAGATTATTTACAGAAAAGAGTGATAAGTATTAGGTCTTAGAGAATAATAGGCATACAAGACCATATTCCAATTCCAAGTTCAATCGGGAAATTGAGAATCGATCTTTGGTACTTACGAGCTATCAGAGATCTAGTAGGGATAGTCTATAGGTGTGTTTTTGACGCGTTACTGTAAGCTCACCTGAAGAGGCCTCGGTGCTAGGGAAGCCGGCCGAAGAGCATATGTGCAAGCATGAACAAAACAATGTTTTCTATATTTTATTAATTTCTTTTTTTAAACATTTTAGATGCTAATAAATATAATGCTTTTAAGAATATGATTATTTATTGATTTAAATGTTTAGCAATTAAAGTTATAATATTTTAGGTAATAGACTGATGTTGATTGAATTATATATATAATGAGCGTAGGTCAATTGGTATATGTCAGATATATTAATATTATTGAATAATTGCAAATTGCTAAAATCTCTATTTATGCTCATATAATATTATTAACAGTATTAATATAAGTATATATATTAATATTATATATATTTAAACATATAAAATATATAATTATAGGTATAATTATTAGTATATATAATATTATATTTTAATATATATTAATTAATTGCATACTATCATATATATTAAATAAATTGATATTAATAATATAAATAAAAATGATTAATTTAATATAAAATATTGGAATATTAAAAATATTAAAATATATATATTTATATGGAAATTTGTTACTGCGAATGATTTTGCAAGACTATTTTAAGATTTATTTTGTTTGCTTAACATAACAAAATTGTAAGTAGTGTTCACGGTGTATTAAAAATTTAGGTATTAAATTTTTCTTGATCATTATTAGAATTGAAAAATTTTAATTTAAGAATATAAAGATTTTTTGTGGTCTATAAAATTTAATGAAGTAAAATAGCATAATAATTTTCTCTTCCGACCGCTTTTCGTCCTCAAATTTGAGACATCTTCGGAGAATGAGATTGGTTGAACAGGGCAATAAATTTATATAAATTACAATAAAAATAAATTAAAATCTAAGTATGTTGCATTTTTCCTGCCTTTTTAAATATGCCGTTCAAATTTTTCTCACCTGCCTCAATTCTCAATGTATTTTTTACGTTTATAAGGCCTCTAATGTAATGACTAGAAGACAGAAAACTTTTATTAAAAAAATTTTACCAAAGAATGTTTTGTATTGTTTGAGAAAATTTCGGTAACAAGGTTTCGAATTACGAATCCGTGATTCGGGATATTTCGACCCATCATTTAGTGAATATAATTATATATTCTAATCATTAATAGTTAATATTAGTAGAAGTATTATATTATATAGTATATTATATATTTATGATTAATATATTTATATATAGTATATATAGTATAGTATATATTATAGTATATATTATATAATATAGTATATATGATTACATATTTCCTCTTCGCTATTTATAAAATGAAAAGGTAGAATATATACTACCATATACTGTCAATTTTATTAACAAAAACAAATATAATATATCGCCAAAAATGATGGTTTTGGTAATGAATGAGTTATGGTTAGGTCTAGATTTGTACCAGTATTTTTAGGTGATATAAAGAGTTTACAACCTATGCCATCTATGATATTTGATATAGTAAGAAACAGAAATTATTTTTTAATTTGCTTTTTTGAGACGTATCCAATAATTGAGTTATTCTTTAATATATTATTATATAGATATTTTATTTGTTTGGGTATAATTAGCATTTGTTAAAATTCTTTTGTTTCTTCGTAATTAATTACTAGCCTTTATAAATATATTATTATATATATATTATGATAGAATTCGTACTGATCATAAAGTACTAATGAACAACGTTTAAGAGGTAATATATATATAGTATATATATATAATAATTATTAGTATAATATAGTAATATATATAGTATATGATATATAGATATAAGTATTATATAATTATATATATATATAATATTATAGCTATATTATAATAAAAAATATCTACGATTCTGTCGATATATTTCATAGTACAAATTATACTAGGCTATATATTAATCGATTAATGCTATAATTTCGATATATATTTTATATTAATGATATATATATTATCAATTTAAGATGTCAGACGGATCGAGAGATAATTATTATATGGCTCACGGAGGCCGGAATAATGATAAATTTATTTAATTTCAGTCGGTACAGGCCGGGAAATTGAATAATTTCCATTGTGGTATATATTTAATAGTATCATAAAATGGACTGTGAAATATCATAGTTCCCATATATCGATTTTTATTATAAACACAAATATATTAATATATTTACAATTTGTATGTATATCTTATAATCGTATAAATGATTTATTCAAATAGCTATTGTAATATATATTATATCTATATAATATGTACTACTATACTATTTAGTTATAAGATAATGTGTTCTACCTAACCTAATCAATAAAACTTTATCCTAATGCTTCGAGCTAAAAGCCTATAAAGTTACCTAATATAAGCCCCTAATCACCTATGAAGGATCGTCTTGGCACAAAATAACTCAAAACCTAAGCTATAAGATTGTCGATTGCCCAATATATACATAGTACCTAACCTAGATGAGATTATCTGTTCACTAGCTATTACGTATATATATATATATATATAGTAGATATAGCGTAGGTAACCTAAACTTAACTCTCTATAATGAATATAAGTTGGTTCTTTAAAGTAAATAAAATTAATCAATAATTTAAGTTTTAATTTAAATATAATCATACTCATCACGACTTAATATTGACGGTAATTTCTATTGCTATAAGTACCCTAATTAGGCCAGGAAATGTTCTAGATTCTTGCATCGTTTTAGGAATCTTTTTTATATTTGACCTACAAAAATTTTATGTATTGTGTTTAATATAAACATTTACCCTATACTTATTATATATATAATATAATATATATACTGATAGTATTTATAATATATATTATCATATATATAGCATTTTTTCCAACCCTATATATATTATATATATATATATCAATATAGTATTATTACTATTATTAATATATATATAATTATAAGTATATTATACTATATATACTAATATATAATAAGTATATATATTGAGATATCATATATATAGGAGGTCAATGTTTCCAGAGTCGGTATGTTAAATACAGGTTGCTGAAGAGTCCTCAAAGATTTGTAATATGTTTTAATTTGGCCTATAATTATTACTTTGTCAAACTACAACTTTTAATCATCGTACTATGCCCAAAACTGAAAGTATAACTTATTTAGTAGTTCGAGTTTAAAATTTCAATATAAGTTTATCTAAATATTTTATATTATTTATATGATAGAAAATTATCATGAGCATGCTGACACTTCCTATCTCTAGTTATAATAACAAGTATTATTCTTAAACAATAGTGTTAAAAGGAATAAATGGCGATCTAAAATAATAGTATTATCGAATGGGAATTTATTACTATAAGAAGGAAAAGAAATATATATATATTTTTTTTGAATATTTATTGGAATATATCAGTTTTGGGAACTATTAGTCAAGGTGATTTTTTATCGAGGTCATAGTTTAACGGAATCCTTTCAGTATTTAGTGTCACTAAATAATATATATGTATATATAAGTTAAATAAGGTAGGGGATATAGTTAATGAGATATATATGATAATATTATAAGTATATATAGTTTATATATAGATTATATAATTAATATAATATATATATAATATAGTAAGTATATTATAATCGTTACTATATATACTAATATATATATATTGATATATAGTATCTAATAATAATATATATATATATATTAATAGTATAATATATATAATATATATATATCAAGTATATATAGATATATAATTAATTAATTTAATGGGTACAATTACTAGTGATTTTAGTGAACGAAGAAATACAGTGCCTACCTATTCAAGTATCTATTCAACCGTACAAGTAACGTCTCTCAAAATCATCAACATAAATATTAAAAATTTTTATTACCTGTCAGATTAAAACATTCTTCTAATGTAATTATTAAAGAACTTTCAAAGAGTTAGTATTCCATACTGAGTTGAAATAACTTTAGAAATTATTTAGTGTTTCTTTCCTTTAAGTGCACTAAATAAATAAAATATACTATTTAATAATATAGACAGACTAAATTTTAATTTATCTTTGTTTTGTTTATTTTTTTTAACAGCGTTTTTTGAGATAAAATTTTTAGGTTTAGCAATGAAAAAACATGTATTTTTGGAGTATATGCTTTACAACGGTGACATTTAATTTTTTATTGTAGATGTTACTACAACGGAAGTATTGTAAATTGATCGATAAACCTTTTAATAAAGAAAAGAACTAGCAAGCAAAGCTTGAAGAGAGAGATACAGCAGCAAGTACCCTAAACATACAACCTAAACTGTAAAACACACACAACTTTTGTCATGTATTTCTTTGCTACTAATCAGCCGAACGGGTACACTTACCATCGTCTATATATTGTATACCCATAAGTTGAATGGCGGGGAACATTTTGAGAAAAGCTCTTTTTTAATCTTTTTTCTTTTTCTTGCTTTTTTTTGTTATGGTTTTTGGTTATGATTTTTAGCATACTTTTAGATGTCTTGAATGACGCTCCGAGAATTTTTTTTGGGAATCCGTTACAAAATCATAGAATCGTCCCCCCGTCGCTTCTGACTTGTCCAACTAGTAGGTGGAGGCAGCTTACGCATATTTCACGAGATGCTGTATCGAGGGGTAACAACTAGAGGGTTGGTAGGAATAGAAACACTCCCCCAGTCCTGTTTTCGTCTCGCCCGCTAGAGTGTCGGCGGTGAGGGTTAGCAGCACGAGCAACACAATTGATTCTGTAGACTCGCCTGCCAATTCCATCTCTTATGTTTTTAATCTGTTTGACGTTAATATGTTTTAGTTATTATCCATATAAAGTCCATATTGGTTTTATAATTTTATCATTTATGAAAAGTCAGATGTATAATAACTAAGGTGTGTACACATTTAAATAGTTAAAAAACGTATGTGTTATTTTTTGAGGAGACACTTCGGAACATAATCGATTAGAAATAATCGCTCCGTGTTTTTGTTCTGTTTCAAACTTAAAGCAATACAAAGAGCCAGAAAAGGAGAGTAATACGCTGAGTGAGAAAAGATGGCAGGAGTTGATGAGTCTCTCATCTGAGTCACGTCTATACGGTGGACGACAGTAGAGGGACTTAAAGTATCGTCCCCTTCAGCCTATTGAGCCAAGAGATGGAAAGTGCATGTTCATCAGGGGGAGCTATAAATATATATATAATATATATATGTATATAGAGATATATATATATATATATATATATATATATAGTATATCTATATATGATATATAATTATATATAATACTTAGTATTACTATATAATATATTATATTATTTTGAATATATATTAGATTATTATTATATATATATTACTATATATATTATATAGTATATATATATATATATATATATCAGTATATATTTATATATATATATATATATTAATAATATTATATATATGATGATAATATATATAAAATATATATACTATATTATAGTTATATATATGATATATATAACTAGTATATTATCATTATATTATATATATAATATATTATTATTATATATAATATACTATATATATATATATATATATGTTTATGCGTATGTGTGTGTGCGTGTGCGTGTGGGAACAGTCTGTCGCCAATGAAAATTTCAGAAACAATTTCAATATCCCATGACAAACGTTCGCAGAATGGACGTTTTAGGACTAAGTAAATTTGCATGTTGCTTTCCAGATTGTATTCAATCGAATATAAAATTAAGAACTGTATGATCCCAAGCTTAACATTGCGTATTTTAGAATAAAATTATATATAGAAATTTAAATAAAATGGAAAAATCGCCTGAATAAATAAATGTGCAATTTGAATGTAAATCACTTCTCCTTACACTACTCAATTATCCGTGTACCTATTTTATAAGCCATGATTTTAATGGAGTGTAACGTTCCGCCTTCAAGGTTGTCTCGTCCACTGCCTTTTCTACAACATTAAGAACCAAACCACAGATTATTTCTCCTTTCAAATCTTGATCTAAAATGATAGGGGGGGATACGTTTGATTCGTTTAGCAGGCCACAGTCTCTGCGTTCTCAACTATTTTCATTCGAGATTAAAAACCATTTTTATTCATATAATATATATATTATATAATATGATTATGATATATATACGTATATAATATAATATATATAGTAATATATATATATATTATATATATATATATTAGGTATGATATATATATTATATATATATATATATATTAATATATATATATATATATATATATATATATATATCATAATATAATATATTATTGATAAGTATATTATATATTAATATATAATATAATATATAATTTATATAATATAATAATATACTATAATAGTATAAGTATGACAGTAATAGTAGTAAATATAATATAATAGTATATATATATATATATATATATATATTTTATATATAAATATGATATATATATCTATATAATATTATATATATATATTATAATATATAATATATATAATATACTATATTATATATATAATATATATATATATATATATACTATATATATCTAATATAATAATATATATATAGTATATATAATAGTATATATATATATAGTATATATATATAAGTAGTATATGTATATATATATATAGTATATATATATATATAAAGATATTAAAAAATTTCATTTTGTCATCTTAAAATAGTGCGAGGTGTGTGGTAATACGCCAAAATGATTCTGCATTCAAAGGTGATTTAAATATATTGCAATTAAAAATTAGTTTAAAATTTATTGACATGAAAACAATATATTTATTTTATATTTGTATTATTTTTGCTTGTATGAATATTTACTAACGCATTTAACAAATAACATCCTTAATTGCTTCAATAAGAAATGTTAATTATTTTTAAATTTTTATTAAAAATGCTTGTAAGTTTTCCTGAAGCTTTATTTGATTTGCTAGGTTTTTTATAAGATCCACCACCTCTCGAATCCTCTCGTCTCTCTCTCTCATCTCTCGTCTCTCTCTCTCTCGGTTCATCGGTCCTCTCTCTTCTCTTCGTTCTCTCTCTCTCGTCCGTCTCTCTCTCTCTCTCAAATAATTTTCTTGAACATTGTCTTATTTGATCTATGCTCTCAGACAATAATTAATTAAAATGATCTGTTGTATGTTTTTTTTTTTTTTTTTTCTTTTTTTTTTACAGATTACCCCCGACTCACGGGCTGGGCCCTTTTCAAAGGAGGGGCAGGAAATAGAAATACCGAAAGCCCCCAACCCGAAGCTAACACAAATCTTCTCAGGTAGTTGCGCGACGTGGGGTTCTTAAAGAGAGGAAGAATTAAATAACAGCAGGAAAAAAAACAGAAGATGGTAGGAGTTCCACAGAACAGGAATGGGAGGAAAGAAGGAGGCACCACAACGAACGAGTCTGGGATTTTCAATGCTCAGCAAAATTCATGCGAGAGCATGGCACCCCTTGTATTGCGAGGCGACGCAATGGGAGGTGGAATGCCGAGTCGGTCAAAACCCTCAGAGCCATCTACCGTTGTAGATACCTATAGAAACAGAGAAGTAGTGCGCCATAAGTGTCAGGTCGCAGAGATAAGATGGGGTCAAGAGGAGTAGAAAGTAGGGGACAGTTATTATCTCTTAGCTTTAGACTCAACTCTATCCGATAGAAGGGTGGAGCCGGGAGCCCCCCCCAGATGTGAGAACAGTACTGCAAAACAAGGGCGACTAAGGCCCTTATATATATAACTGGAGTAGCTGTGGAGAAGACAAAAATTCCCGCAACCTGAACAAAACTCCCGTTTTCTTTGAGGCCACCTTAGCAAACCGTTGTGATATGAGGTTCCAAAGATAATTTTTTGTTTATGTTTCAGACCAAGAATGTTTATGTTTGTCAACAGGTGAGACGTTAGAGACGCGTCGAAAAAAATAGGAAGGTTAGGAGGTGTTTTGAGAGGGAGATGTAAGTAGTTGAGTTTTCAAAATGTTGAATTTCACAAGGTTGTGGCGCCCCACCGGAATCGCCATCCAGGTGGCAAGAAGAGAAATCAGAAAGCTGAAAGAACGAGAGGCAAACTCTAGATGCAAAGAGTGGGAGGGTTTGAAATGAGTGGAAGACTGGAGAGTTGGATGTCATCGCATAGAGAGTGAGCAGAGTAGAAGTTACAGGCTGAGGAGATCGTTGATTTGAAATAAGAATAATTGTTTTAAACCAGAACCGTGAGGAGACACCACAATTAACAGGTAAGGAGGAAGAAGTCGCTCCATCAACGGGTGCTGATATGGAGCGACCACCCCACAGAGAAAACTTGACAAGAGTAAAGAAAAGAGAAGGAGGAAAACCCAAAGGAAGGGTAGCTTAAGGAGTAGCGACGCATGCATACTCGATCAAGAAGCCTTTATATATCGAGCTCCACCGCACAAGACTCCATAGTCCCTAAGCGGGCAGAAGACCATAAATCAGTAGAAGATAGTATGTCACCAGTTTGACCTCGAGCGTCGAAAGCCATACTGATGATCTGGAAAGAAGGGAATGAGACTCGAGATGATGCCAGGAAATGAGAGTTAAGAAGAGAGTTTCAAAAGATCTTAGATAGAAATACAGAGTTGTCACAATTGAAGATGTTAGAAGATCAGAGCGGCTGCCCTTTTTCAGGATTGGTTGGACATATGCGCGCTTCCAGCACGGAGGAAATGTACTAGTATTAAGCGCCATAGAGAGTAAGAGGTTTACTGAGGACAGGGGCCAGCTGCGGAAGCACGACTCCCTTGAACGGGGAGGAATCCATCCGGGCCACCAGCCTTCCGACACTGCATAGATCTCAGAATCCATACACCGATCATAGCGTAATCACGGGAGAGGCCATTGGAACGCTGAGAGGAAGAAGAAGCAAGGAAGAAGGAGGAGGCCAGAATTGTTCAGGTAGAATTAGATGAAAAAGGAGGCCCGAAGAGATTAGCCTTTTCAGTAGGAGAGTTAGGCTACGACGAACCGTCAGGAAGAATGAAGTGGAGAAAGGCAATTAGCAAAAGTTATTAGAAGAAGATGTTTTTTTGGCAAGAGCCAGAAGATTTTTAGTCAGTTTAGGAGAGAGCCAATAGGTTTCGCACTTTCTTTAGGTGGAAAGCGCGCTTAGCCGTCGAATATAGCCCTGCACAACGATTCGAGCAGACAATGCGAAAGTAGTAAGAGTGAGTAGGAGACGGGTTGATTCCAATTGCCGCGACTAGGCAACGTCTCTCTCCTGAATGGAGCGAGAACAATTTCCCCATCGAACCATGGAGTTTGTGGAGAAAAAGATTATTGAATGGATGGAACCCTGCTCATATCTACACGATATACGGCCCCTACCTTTCAGCGGTGACCGAAGCGTCCTCCGGGTCAAAGCAAGATTTTACTCCAAGTATAGTTGCAAAAGAAACGACGCAACGCCCAACAATTAGCCCGATTAAAGTGCAGAAAATACGTTTAGGGAATGGTGGAGCCTGCTGGAGAAAAAGTTTTAAATTTAAGACCTTACAAGATTGTGGTCAGAGTTACCGAAAGGAGGGAATATGGTGTAATTATAATATCGAGAAGGAAGTAGTGGTGAAACATGAACCAAGTGTGTTTAAAAAATTGGTTAGGACATCTTGTATGTGTGTAGGTCTTTAATTACTGTTCCAGATCGTTGAGAATCTGAATGTTTTTGGCCTCCTCCCTCCTGCATCAGTATAGAGGAGCCCACCAATTCAGCTGTGAATGACGTTGAAAATCACCTAAATAGAAAGATTCAGCATCTTGGATGGGAAGAAGTAACAGTCTCAAGAATAGTAGTAAAGATATTCAAAGAGGAGGTGAAAATCCTGTTCCGTTAGGGAGCAGTAGCAGAACACCAGATAATGGTAAGTAGTAGGAGAAAGATTGTTAAGCCACAGAAACATCGAAATTAGGAGATTCAAGTTTTCAAGGACGTGTTACAGGAGTGTTAATGTTTAATTAATAGGCAAGACTCTCCACCATTTAGGAGTGCCTGGGTAGAAAGAATATCATAATATTGAAAGTTTATTTTAATATTCTAATTATAGTTATCTCTTCTTATTATTATTATTATTATTAATATATTATTATTATTATATTATATTATTATTTTATTATTATTATTATTATTATTTTTTAATAATTAAATATTACTAGCAAAAATATTTTAGATTTGATAATTCCTATTATGTTTAATTTATAATGTATAACATGATATTATGATAATAATACTAATAATAATGATGAATAAGAGAAATAGTAATAAAATAATAAAATAATGAATAATTATATGAAACAAATTTCCTATATTATTGTCATAGTAATAATAAAAAATAATTATAATAATAATAATAATAATAGTAATAATAATAATAATAATAATAATAATAATAATAATAATAATAATATAGGATATGAGATTTTATTATTATTATTATATTATTATTATTATTATTATTATTATTATTATTATTATTATTTATTATTATTATCTACTTATTATATTATATTTTTATTAAATTATTATGAAAATTTTCATCTAATTAATTCTTATTAATTTCTCTTATGCAAATAAATAAAAATTAATTAAAAAAAGAGTATATTATTAAAGAGGTAGGCCCAAGACGGAAAAGCGTGGTCTATTAACTAAATATTTAATCTGATTAGTCTAGTATTATTAAATATGATTCGTACTTATTGGTTGAGGCAATGCTTTTAAGAATCTTCATTTGAAATTCTGTATTATTATTATTTTATTTACCACGATAAAATAGTAGCTTTTTTTTTTAAATAGGCTAATCTAAATAAATCATTGATCCTAATTAAATTTTAATCTTGATAGTATATGTCAGTTTTTTTTTATATATATATGATTATCAATTACTCAATTGTAAGTATTAAATATTATTAGCATTATATTATTGCTTCAAATAACCAAATTATTGATTCAAATGAGATTGTAAATCCTGACCTCTCTCTCTCTCTCTCTCTCTCTCTCTCTCTCTCTCTCTCTCTTCCCCTCTCTCTCGTTCTCTCGTCTCTCCTGATCTCTCTCTCTCTCTTTCTCTCTCTCTCTCTCTCTCTCTCTTCTGAGCCCATGTATTAAAATTTTCCACGTGACTTCGACCTAGATAACGTTTAGGATTTGGTATCCGTTCTTTCTTATTTTTACCATTATTATTATTATTATTGATGTATTATTATTATTATTATATTTTATTATTGTTATTAATTATTATTATTATTATTATTATTATTATTATTATTATTATTATTATTTTTATTATTATTATTATTATTATTATTATTATTATTATTATTATTATTATTATTTATTATTATCTCATTATTTATTATTATTATTATTATTATTATATTATTTTATTTAAAAATTTGGAAATATTTTAATTTTTTTTATTATTATTATTATTATTATTCATTAATTATTTTATTATTATAATTATTATTATTATTATTATTATATATTATTATTATAATCTCTCTCTCCGTGAATATATATATATATAACATGGCGTAGGCAGGATCCTAGCACTTTAGGGGGGGGGCAATAGGTGAAGTGGATTTATATATATATATATATATTTATATATATATATATATAGTATATAATATATATATATATCTATATTCTATATATACTATAGTATATATATATATATATATAGTAATTATTATAATATATTAATAATATATAAGGTATACAAAAACAAATTATGGCTTCAAAATTGCTGTATATTTTTTTATTTTTCTACAATTGTTTTTTAAAATAGTGACTTGTGAATCTGAATATCGACGGGTACGCCTTCCGTGATTGATCTATAACAGCTTTGCAGCCGCCAAATGCTTTCGACCATAGTGAAAGTTCTAGCGGAGAATGAATGTCAGTAAGAAGACGCAGCTGGTGATAAAAGCAGAGAGGTATTCCTTTAGGTCATCTGTCAAACGAGTGCACATTAAAACCTTTAGAAAAAAATAATATGCTTTATTTAGTATTATTTATATATTTACTTCATTGTCTATCGATTGATGTATTTTTCAGTTTTTCTACTACTAATTATAAACCCTTAAAAAAATCGTCTGGCAAAAATTTGGGTGTAATTATTTTTATTTTGCCAAGATTTAGGGGGGGGCAAGAGCCCCCCTGCCCCCCCCTTCCCTACGCCCAATGTAATATATATATTATAGATAAATAGTATATATATAGTATATAAATATATAGTATATATATATATGTTATATATATTATATTATATATATTATAGGTAATTATATATATATTTAATAGTATATATATATATATAAGTAAGTTTAATCCTGAATTAAAAATTAAAATTATTTAAATTATTAATTTTGATTCTCAATATTTGCAAATATTTTAAATTTATTGTTTAATTAATTAAGAAATATAAAATTTTTGATTTAAAACTTTTTTATTATTTTTGTATAATTAAAAATTCCAGTATCAAATTATTAAAATTTTTTGCAAAATTACATATATTAGTGTAATGCTCCTAATCAAAATTTTTATTCAATATTTTAAGTGTTTTTGGCCTTGGCCCCAGTCAATTTTAAGACTATCAGGAGCTGACAAATATGATTTACCGACTCCGCCGTTTAAGCATAAAATAATCTAAGCAGTTTTCCGTAGTGTACATATATTAATTATCTGCGAGTGTTCAATTTCGTTATTTGTGCATACGCATGGTAAGAAATACTCATTTTTATCCCGAATTTCATGTAAAATGGAACACGACGGAATACGCAGTTTAATTTTTTGTTTACAGACAATTGGAATCAGTTGTTATAATAGAGCCCAGGGATTTGGAATAAAAAGAAAAATATTTTGTTTACACATAACAAATAATTAATCAACTAGTGTGATGTAGTTCAACGATTTGGAAGAAAAGCTAATTTTATTGAATGAAACCTAATCAGATGCCACAAATTCAAACGGGAATACCAGTTAGTGAAAACATAATCATCTGATTTTTTTTTGGAATATACCAAATAGCAACAAAATATGAATACCTCACAAATATTTACCGCAATTTTATTATTTTTAAAGTGCTTACTCACAAAACTCCTTTCCATTTAGTGTGGGATGAGGGCGCTAGAGCGGATGATGGCATAGCACCCGGAGATATTGAGTATTATAATATAAATATATATATAAAAATATATAAAAATATAAATAATTATATAATATAAAAATATAATAAATAGAATAATAATAATATAAATATATAAATATATATAATTAAAATATATATATGATATATATATATAGTATATGATAATTAGACATATATATATAATACTAAATAATGATATATAGTAATGTATATATATATATATAGTAATATATATATAGTATATATATATATATAATACAAATCATATATATTACTTATCATGATATATATATATGTTAGGATATATGTATTTAGAGAAGTACAGTTTATAGATATATATTTATAATAAAATTATTAATATTTATTTTAGTTAAAAAAGAATGGCCTAGGCCGCTTTCCGCCATCATATGCTATTCTGTTTACATTGTTTTTTGTAAGTCCCATCTCTACAATAAGGTAAGCGCGAAGAATAAGAATACTTCAGAATTAGAGAAAATTCTTGCCTTTGTAACATTCCTGTACGGTTTTGTGCTTTGAATTTGACAGAATGGACACGCAGACCTAAAGAATTTAGTGTTCCCGTTGGTAAAGCACGAGAATAAGTGGAAAACGCTCTAATATATTTTAATTGTATTTTCAAAATTGAAAGTACAAGTTGAAGGGCTTGAACTTTAACATTATAAATGAATATGAAATTAATAATAATCAATGGACTAATAATAATAATATTATAATATATGGAATAATAATAATAAGTGAATAAATTATAATAATAATTGAAAATAGATGAAGGAGAAGAGAGAAGGATGAGGAGGGGGAGAGAGATGGAAGAATGAGAGGAAGTTAAAGAAGAAGAAGATGAAGAGGAGGAGAGAGAGGAGAGTGAGAGGATGGAGAGGGAAGAGAATAGGGGAGGGGGGTACGTCTGGCTTTCTAAACGTATTGGTCAGAACTTTAACTGATGTTACAGGTCTCGTGGTCGTCGGTCTGTCTCGGGGTCGGTGTCTCGGGGGGGCTCGTCTCTCGCTCTCTGGCCGTCTCCTCTCTCTCTCTCGTCTCTTCTCTCTCCCACTCTCTCTCATCGCTCCTCGTCTCTACTCGCTCTCTCTCCTCCTCTCTCTCTTCTCTCTCTCTCTCTCTCTCTCTCTCTCTCTCTCTCTCTCTCTCTCTCATTTGTATTGCATCATTAATAAGCAATTGTGAGCCGGAGTCGGTTCGGTGAACCGTTAGTTAATTCTTTTGTTCTTTGATTAAAAAGGAAAGCGAAATGGCAGCTAACATTTATGACAAGAAAACCTTTTTAATAAAACCAAAAGTTAAAGTGTGAAGCGCAATTTTAATTTTGCTTTAACTTTTTCCATTGAAGCAATTCCCTTTTCATAGCTTTGTTGTACATTTCGTAGTTCAGTGAACTATAAAACGTGAATGTTTTAATTTATTTTAAGAATCAACTTTTTGAATCAACTCATCTATTCAAAAACATTAAATATTTAAAAATTAACATGCAATATCACATTTAAGTGAATTTTTTATTATTATTATTATTATTATTATTATTATTATTATTATTATTATTATTATTATTATTATTATTATTATTATTATTATTATTATTATTATTATTATTATTATTATTATTATTATTATTATTATTATTTTAATACAAATTTTTTTTAAGAATAGTATTTCAAGTAGTTTCTTAAATGAATTTTATGTAGTGGAACTCTACAATTAGTTTCAAATTAAATTGTGCGTCCACATTGAAAAAAAAAATTTCGTTTGGGCGTTTAATGTGGAATTTTGCACAAATATTTTTGCTACAAATTAGAATTTATTTCCACAAAAATTTTGCCGTTATGCATTATGCTTAGGCGCTCATAACAAACGTGGTAACTTATTTCTTCTTGAAAACCCTAGCTAGCATCTGTATGTCGAATTCTCGAGAGAATCCTCAAGAATGTATAAGTAATACTGCATAAAGCATAAAAATACATTCAGTGAAATTAATATTATAAAAATTTAGAAATAATTTTAAATAATTCATAATATTTTGCTAAGCATATTTTATTTTATCTGTTTTTATTTGACAGCAATATTTGAAAATAAAAGGAATGATTTTTGAGAATATTCAATGTAAGAATGTTTTTTTATTTAATTTCAAACTCAAATTTTAATTTTCGAAAGGCTCATCAATGTTTTAGGAAAAATCATTATAGTTTTAAGAAGAAAAGAAGTTAAAGAAATTTTAATTGGAGAGAGAGAGAGAGAGAGATAGAGAGAGAGTGAGAAGAGAGAGAGAGAGAGAGCGAGAACAGTGTTAACAGGAGAGCTAAGGAGAAGACCTATTTTGTGGGATAGAGAGAGATGAGAGAAGAGAGGAGGTGTTTGAATTATAAATTACAGCTGGTCAACAAAACAACGTTTTTGGGAAATTTTTCGGAACTGAAATAAAATTAGCTTAAACTATTCGTATTTTTTATGAAAATTCCGAAAGAATGATGTTTTAAGAATTCTTGTACACGTAATAGTTTTTTCTGAGTTACGAAGCTTCACAAAGTTAAGGTATAATACTCCCAAATGTATGGTCTGTATTGTTGTAACAAAGATGATATTATTATATTAAACTTGAACTATAAAGTTAATTTAGTTTTATGGTCAAATTTCAGAGTTAGGAGTTGTCGAGGGAGAACATATAACATGTATTTAGTGTCATTCCACATAAACGAGATGATGATAGTATTTACTTAATGTCCATGAAGTTTGTGCCACATTGAACGTTTCGATAACTACTTTATTCTTTTATGTTTGAGTGTCTTCTCTTATCATGCAACCAGCAGTAATGCACTTCCATGCATGCTTCATTCCCAGTCTGCTGCTGCGAAAAGTCATTCCTCCATTTGCTGTATATCTTGGTAGAATTTTTGACCTTCTTCATCGCTTACTGCCGTCGAGATTTGCGGAGAAGAAGAAATTCAGATGAGAAGTAAAATAAATGGTATTTTTGTAGTGACATTCTGGCCAGCCGCTAAGTTCTCTGTAATTAACTACAACCATCTCTCTTACTGATCGCATTTCAACTCGTTTTGTTTCCAAAGGAAGTGCTGTAGTATCGTCTTTGAGGACTTTCCATCAGCAGGAATGTTGCGATGGCATTAGGTTTACTTTCTATGTCAATGATCGGGGGTCACGTTGTAGTTGTCGAATTCTGCGGTCCGACGAAAACGCTCCTTTTCAATTTAGCTTACTTTAACGACCACGAAACAACGTCACATAAGCATATCTTAAATCCATTCCTTTCTTATCGCATACCTTCAAAAAATTTTCATCAGATCCACGTTAATATGTAATCGGGGCAAAATAAGACCACGCGCTTAGGAGTCTACAAGGGTTTATCCTTAACATTCTGCTTTGCCAGAGGGTATAGTATGCTCTTCCTCTCCATGTTTTCGGTAAAAAACGTAATGTTTGCTTAGTTTCCCGGCTGGTCAAGTAAACACAAAAAACAACGATGTGTTAGGGCTGAGAATCCTCCCTGTAGAACCAAGGAAGGAGTCAACAACTTTCAGATGCAACAGATAAGTCCATGTGTGGATCATTGAATATTTTTAAGTGCTTAACAATATTTCAGACATAACTTTCAAGGGATGTTCCGCTTCATTGTCCAACACATGCGCAAGGCCGAATGAGAGAAACTTGGTTTTGATGTTAGTGCCAATAAGGACGGCTGTTTAGGGCTAGTCTTTGAGTTGAATAGGAGCGTCATTACACCCATCTAGATACTGGAAGTACCAAACCTTTGTCACGTCACATAAGTCATTAACATCTTTCGTTCGTTACACATCTCTGCTTCTTTCGTAATATTTTTAATGCTAATTCCTGATTCTATTTCAATATCATACTGAGATACTTAACCGTTTTGATCTAACAAATTAAAATCACTTGTGCTTATCTGAGCTGCCTGTTTTGAACAAATACAGGTTGTCGTACTAAATCATTTAGATCCGGTTGCGTAATCATGTGTGGTGTTTGCGTTTGATTCGTCTGGGATATAGCATATCTGCAGCACCCGATGCTCAGCATTAGAGTTAAAACAAATCTTCATCTGAGTCAAGAACCTCTTTCCAAGAAGCTGGTGCTATAGGAATCGGTAAGTTCTCATCATTATGGGGGACTGGTCTCCTGGCTGAGTTAATTATAAATATCAAAAAAGTTTTGCTTTTAGTTTTTTGAAAATTGAAGCACTACATTTGTTAAGCAAAAGTAGCAAGCCTGTATATGATTCCTTTGCTGCATCCCAATACTCGGCATTCCACAAGGGCAAAGTGCGCCTTTGGTCCCCTTTTAACCACTGGAGGTAATCCTTAAACATAACATCTAATGATGTTATGTGGTGGGGCCATGGCTTATCTGTCCACCAACGGCACAGACTTAAAAATATATGTTTTATAGACCCTAATATACAAGTTGCGTGATTGGTTTCCGTTGACGTTTTTGCGTAGTCATATTCTCCACAGTACGTATGGAAAAAGACATTCGAGAGATTTTACAACACGTTTTGGGTACGTCATAAGACTATTCTTTAAATATATATCTGAACAAATACTATATTAACATTAATGCGCTGTAAAATATATATATATATATATATATAATATACTATTATATATTTATATATATACTATATTTATATATATATTATATAGCTATATATATACTATATATATGCATTAAATATTTACTAGTATATAAATATATATATATATATATATATATATATTATATATATATATAATAAAAGACTAACAACCCACAGACACACCCTTTAGCACTGATGAAAACAACTCGTTGTAACTGGCGGACATACTCACCAAATTCTCCAGCGAGAACATTATATATTTTCACGAGTTTTCGTGTTCAAGCTGACTCCGTATGACTCATAACAGACAATTGTGATGTTATGCGTCATTTTCGACTACAATCATCGCATTTCAGGACAACTAATATCCTCACTATGAACCCTCAGTTTCCGTTTAAGTGTCCGAAAATCATTGTTGACCTTATGTTATCGATTAGGTGTAAGATACACCCATACAGATAATGCAACGTTCAAGTTAATTTGGTTTATTAACATATCCCAACTTTGCAATTTTATTGTACAAAAAATTGTATCCTCCAATTTTAAACGGAAATTACTACAATTCTATTATTAAGCAAACAAAATTTAAATTTTTGCAATTTTGCAAACAGTCTTATTAATGTTTATATTTATTTTAATTTCAGTATTTTATCTTTACTTATATACTATAATAAGTATATATATATATATATATTATATATATATTATATATATATATTATATATATATTATAATATTATATATAATATATATATAGTATATACTATTACATATAATATATTATATATAGCTGGCCAGACTATAGAGGAACATGCATGTAAGGCTAGAGAACTACACGTCTACACTAACAGATATTTTGGAATCAATGGACAGTTTTATCGAAGAATTTCATATTTTTAGGGGGGCTTTTTAGAGGGCTGGAGCCGTAGGGGGACAGTAGGCCGACAGACCCCGACAACTGCTATTCTTTGCGGTTTCACCTAGGGTATCGTTAATTTAAAAAAAAATCAAAACTAAATCATGCGGCAACGAGATGAATGTTAAAAAAAACACGTTATTGCACATTAATACTAAACTTATGCTTTTAACCGCGGGACACAACGGGTTTTAAGTTGGACTTTCGCGATCATTTTCTGTTGCAGATCACGGAATTGAATTGTATCGTACCGTATTAACTTACATTAATAAAAATATAAAAATCTTATTTTAAGCCTTTTCTAATCTTTTTAACCATTTTCTTAACTAAAATTCTCTCCGCTAATTTCAAAATGTCATTTTGTTTTAGTGTAGAATTTTGTAGTATCTAGTTACCATGCATGTATCGCTTCTATAGTCCCTGACATGAGTATATATATATGAGTATTATATACATATATATTCGTTATATATATATTTATATGTATATAATAGTATATATATATATATATATATACGATATATATGAATATATAAGTAGTATATATTTATTATTAATAATATACAGGAATCTTTAGTATAACCCGGAGCGAAAAAAATTAAAGCTTCGTAAAGTTGGTAAATCCTGGGAAAGCTGCGGACTTTTAAGATGTCTATAATTTATACGAAACAAAATAAGAAGAGAAGGCCTTTCTTTGAAGGTTTTCAAATATAGATTTAATTAATATTAACAAAATGTAAAGAGAAAAATGGATTATTTAATTTTATTTTTGTGCTCGTCACCGTAGTTCCTACGTTCAATATTCTTTTAAATAGCCTTGTTATTGTTACATTGGTGGATATTAGTGCAGACATAAAAGTTGTTGCAGAGGACGTCGATGGATACTGACATAATAAAACTATGAATCATTTATGATAGTATATACCAGTGGGCTGGCTCGGTGGTTACTTGTGGGCAAGGGGGTGCTTGCGTTTATAATATATTATCATATTAATATATATATATTATATCCCTATATATATATATATATATAAGTAGAATCATTATATACTACGATTAATATAGTATATATATAGTTATAGTAGGCGTAGCCTCTTACAGAGAGCCACAATCCATACATCAAAAAACTAACAAATAGGTCTACAGGGTGAAAGGAATACAGTTGTTCGAAATCCCTGGTAAATTCTTAGTGCGGCGCAGAAATATAGTAAATAAAAAGTAAGATCATAGCATTAATTACCACAGTTCTCTTTACATAGAAAAGAATACATTCCTGGAAATAGCCTAAAGATTCAAAAAAAATTGCAAACTCAAAAAATTAAAACAAATAAATACTGGCGTATTTTTTTTTGGGGGGGGAGCTCGCGCCGGCGGAGACATCGTAATATATAGTATATAGTATATATATATATAGTATATTATATATATATGTATATATAATATATATATATAGTATAGTATATATATAAGTATATATTTTTATATAATATATATATATATATAGAAGTAGTATATATATATAATTAGTTTTAGGTATTAACACGGCAATGTAGGGGGGCCTCGAGGAGCGAACGGGGAACACAGGGGGGACGGTTTCCCCATATCCCGTAGGAGAGGGGCGGAGAACCCCCGACACGCAAATACCAAAGAGCGGGGGGCTCCCGGAGACCCTCCGGCCGGAGTGCGGAATTAGTCCCCTACCACTCCGTAGTTCGCCGACGGGGAAGCAATCCGCTGACGCCTGCGCATCGGTGGTGGATACCTTGGGGTAAGTTCCTTAGGTAAAAGAATCAAAACCAAAGAACCAAATTCTAAAATGAGGAAGTCTTTTTAAATTTTAAGAAGACGAGTAAAGCGGTAGTCACAAGCTCTCTAATAGGCCTTCCTGATGATCAATTTCTTTTCTCTCAACATTTAACCATATAATTTTTTTTTATTTAATTTTTTTCTTCTTTACCCTTCTTTTCTTAATAAAAGATTGTTACCAGGTTCCAACCCAAAATGTCTACTCTCCTTTTCCCTGCTACGCTAATTGCTAGTTGTTGACGCCTCTCTTCTTTCCGCCCGCCACTAAAATTAGACGCCACGCCATTTCCAAGCAACTGCGTATTCCTTTTCCCGTAGTGTTAGTACGTTCTTTGAGATAATGGATTGTGGCGCTTTCTTAGAGGCTGACAATATCATATGTTAATAATATATATATATTATATGATATATATGACTATATATATATATAGTATAATATATGATAAATATATAATATACTCGATACAAAAAAAATATAATATGATATTATAATATGATATTATAATATATATATATATATCATTATATATATATTTATAATATACTATATATCTATACTACCCCCTACTACTACCTGCCTAGTATGCAGTATCATATGTATACTACTATACTATATAGTAGTAGATTATGTACTGATACGTTAGGGTATATGATAGTGTATAATATATATATTATATATATATTCTGTAGTATATTATATATATATTATCTATATATATGATACTAATATAATTCCTTTATTGATACGGTATAGACGTGCTTGATACCTGTGTGTACTGATATCTTGTGGTGGTATGTCAGGGCCCTGCATTAGGTATAATACTATATTATATACCATATGTATATAGTATCATATATATATATATAAATATCATGCTATCACGTAATATTATAATAATAATAAATACGTATAATGGTAAGTATATATTATATTACATTATATATGAGCTATATTATATATTATAGCATTAGATATGCGATTAATGTTTAATTAGAAAAAAAAACGTATGAAATTGTTCAAAGAAAATGATCGAAATTAAAAGCGGATAAAATGTGAACGTTTCAAAAAAGGAACATAAAAGTAGTCAGGCAATGAACAAGATTCAAACTTTTTGGTTCGCAGTACGCTTTATTAGCCTACGATCATGGGTGACACAGCTCTCGCATCGGGATTACATGAAGTGAAAAATTATCGGTAATAGAAGCTGATTTTGGGAAATCAAAGGTGTTTTGATGTTCCTATTAGTTTTCTAATGAAATAATTGTCCGAGTGATTTTATATAGATTATAATTAATGAGAGTTAGTATATATTTATATATATATAACTAAGTATAATATATATCATAATACTTATATATATATAATATTATAAACTAATATATATATGATATATGATATAATTATTATATATATATATATATATATATAATATTATAATATAATATTATTACTTTATTATATATATCTATCTATATATAGTATTATACATATATATTATACTATATATTATATATATGTTTACATATTTATATTTTAAATAAAATAGGGTAGTAGCGAGTATAAAGAGAGAAGAAGAGAGGAGAAGTAGGAGGAAGACGAGTAAGAAAACGTAGAAGGAGTGAAGAGAGAGACGAGGAGAAGCAGGCCGAAGTAGAGATCGAGGTTGATTGAATTCATTGGCATCATCGGGTCAATTTATCCCTGACGGCGGTGTTGAATTGAGGAGTGGCGAGTCACGGAAGTAGTGAAGAGTTTCAATGGATACCTTAGACAAATATGCTAGTCTTAGTGAGTTGGAGCTGCTAGTTCGTTGAAAAATCCTACTTTATAATTGGGGGGACTGTCGAGTCTCCGCAGACGTGAAGCTCGTATGGAACGAGCCGCACAGCTGATAAATCTAAGTGTAATAGTAATATAATTTATATTAATTAATCTATAAGTATATAGTATATATATATTATATATGCAAATATATACATATCTATATTATATATGACTATTAATAAAGTAAATATAGTAATAATGTCGTAAAATAAAGTATAATTAATAGATATATAGATAGTAGTATAATACACATGTTTTTATAATTATCTCTATATACAATTAAAAGTAATGAGCATCTAATATAGTATTTATAATAATGTATAGTGATGATGTTATAGCAGATAACGTACTCAGTATTATATTTTACTATATATAGTTCTAGAGACGGCAGCACCTACCAGAAGAATAAGCAATTAATAGAGCATAGATTGGGAATTTGAAGTAAATTATTATTTGTGGAGATCACGTAGGATAATTAAAGAATATACTTGTAGATATATATATAAGTATATTAATATATTATATATATTATCATTATATATATATATATATTAATATATATTAATATATTATTATATTATAAATATATTTATTACTTCAGTTCATATATTATATACTTTATATAATAGTTAAATATTAATTTATTAAAATATATATATAGTATATATTATTTATTATATTCTTCATTTAAAATATATATATATTCTGTTTTATTATTATTATATAAAATTGCCATGTGTAAATAGTTATACCTCCACCATTTATAGGCGCACCCGCGGAATCCGGGACGTTGAGATCACAAACAAATTCCGCAGGTTAAAGGAGAGCTCGATATTCGAGAGCCAATGAGAGACCACTGGGGGATAGAGAGGGGGGGGCCGACGTTGCCCATGTCCTGGCGCCCTGCTTCGTGGGCGCTTCTGCTCTTCCACACCGGGAGGCTCGACGAGAGACCTTCAGAATTTATCCCGATCCTGCATCTTTTGCGTGGTTTAGCCCTCCCTGCCCATGTCGCTATACTCTCACTGCAAACGTGTTTCGCTCCCTGGACCATTACACCGTTGCACACCCCCATACCTTGACCATTTATCCCTTACTTTACATTATAATCTCTAGGACTAAACAGAAAAAAGTACCATAGCTTGGTTTGTTTACCACATGGTTCCCACTCCATTTCTCCGGATTTGCAGACTCTTCCTTCCTCCTCGTCATCCCTCCAACGAACACGGCTATAATGCTCCGCAACTAAATGGCGGAAGAACGCATAAAAACAAAATCTCTTACTTATCTATTCCACTCGTTTCGTATCAACATTACTATCGTGTTGTCAACAAATCAAAAACAAAAACAAAGGGTTAAAAAGCGCCCTCCTTTGAATTTTCCGCTGATTCCAAATTATAATTTTTGTTTTTCTGTAGGGAGCTGCGTCTCTAGTTACCAGGTGAGAGGGATCGTTTTGTCCGAAGATCCTCTCGCTTTACCATTAAAATAATCATACCAATACATCATATTAGTCTACTTATGTTCTTAACTTATTCTATGTATATAATTTGTATATAAGTTGTAATCCAAAGGATTAAGTGATAGTACTAAATTAGCCTAATATATCTTATATATATAACGATATAAGTATAGTATATTATGACCCTTAAGTAGACAACCATTCCTGCAAAGTAATTTTAATGCTATGGTAAAGGTTGGTAGAACTGCGGAAATGCATTTTAAGATTCTGAAATTTACATAATATTAACGAAACAGGTGAAAGAGATGGTTTTTTTTGGTTTTTTAATTTGTGCATGAATGGAGTTTATGAATAGAATAAGCATTAGCAGACTTTTTTTTCAATATTTTCTTATAGATTGTGATATAGATATTCGCACAGCTGTAAAATCGTGCATTTGCAGATACGTCATATGATATAATATATATGTTGGGTCGTTTGTTATACTCATACTATTGTCCCGTACACTCAGTATGAGGCCTATAATCAATATGGGCAGGTAATTTCAAACACTTGGACGTCTTAGAGGTGGTTATATCTCTACTTACTTCCCTCTTCTCTCCTTGAATATTATCTCTATCACTATTTTTACGTATATATATATATATATACTTTAGTATATATATATACTAGTAGTATATTGTTATATATACTTATATTAATTTTGGGGATATTTACTAATTTATTCCTATTTCATTTAATTATTCGTATAAATTTGCGTGAAAAGTTGTTTTTGAGAAATTTGTTTTATTTTTATTTTTTATTTTTTTTTTTATTTTTTTTTTATTCGTAGAAAATTTAAAAAAAAAAATTATCTCACCTTCTCCTTGACCGAGCTCGAGCCGACGGGGAAAAGAGGGGGGACGAAGTCCCTCCGTTCGTCCACCGGGAGCCTGAAGAGACCCCGACTTCCTGCGGCATCTTTTTCCGGTTAGCGCTCCTGTAGTGCGTTAATTCGCTTTAGTTTAAAAAAAAAAAGAATCATTTTTACTTCCAAAAACACTTTTGGTATACTTCTTATACTTGTAAAGGAATACCATAGGTAAACTACGCTAAAAGATGGCGGTAGTCGGGGTCTCTCGGCCTACTACCGGTGGACGACGGGGGGGGACTTACTTCCTTAACCCTCTGGATCCCCCGTTCGGGCTCGAGGCCCCTAATGGTGGAGGGAAATAATTTTTTAAAATGGAAATTTTCGGGAGTAGGAAGCTAAGCTGATAGAATTAATAAAAAAAAAAGAAAAAAAAAAAAAAGAAGAGTAATCCCATTCTTAAAATT
>JABUQX010032433.1:0-5000 GCA_015478945.1 Trachelipus rathkii
GAGAGAGATGTTCTACCTACCTTTTTGTATAACATACATGCATTTCTGTAAATTAAATGGAAACCAGGACGTTTTTTATTTTATTTATCTATTATCAATATATTCATCTATCAGTTAATTATTTATACTATTATTATTCAAATGCTAAGTTCTAGCAATTTCTTTAATATTTTCCAATTTTCTTTTAATATAAAGCTTCAGATTAATTGACAATATTATATAAATTCGTATACATCATAATTCTAATATTACATCAGTAATATTCTTGATACATAATTTGTAACTCTGACTGCTTGATTGAATGTTTTATACATACATCACTCCGCTGAAGGTGAGTGCCATACTTTTCTTATAATTTAAAGCTAAAATTTATAACTAAATAAATTTAAAAGTAAATAAAAAAAAAGACAAAAAAAAGAGAAAAAAAAAATCTTACACAAAAAATGAGAAAAATATTTTTCACAATAGTGATAAAGACATCTTCTACTCTCTACCTGGGTCCAATGATATAACAGCACAATATAAATTATCTCAATTTTGATTAAAATTTATAGTTAGTGCGTAAAAATTACAAGACATTTCCTTACCTAAGCAATAATAATGATAAATAGTATATAGTTATAGAATTCAGGTTCTATCCGCCGGCCAACTTCCAATACTGGTTTCCATCTCTGCTAAAACTTGTGCCGAATTAGTTTGGAGCTACTTAAAATTGACTCAAATAGTGAGCTGTTTTGAACATCAAGACTAAATGATAATCGTGGAAAACATAGTCTCTTTCAAGTGCAACATATATATAACAACCTTTACAGTTCCATCTCAATTTAGCTATCTGCAGACTATGCTCTATTAGATGACTGTGTTCTATAAGAAAGGGCACTTGTAAATACCCACTATAATTTTTACCTCAATGAGCAAATCAGAACTAAGCCCAAAACTATTATTATAATAAGACAAACAGAAGATGTCCTGAATGTAAATCTTAAGTTAAGTTTATTTGTAATTTGTAATTGTGAGAATTTTGAACACTTTGTAAATACGTGTGAATGATTGTATGATTGTAAACATACACTATCACAGATAAAAGTCTTGAACCAGAAAACAGGGATCATAAAAACATCGGACACTGAATAATTTATTTTGTAACAAAATTCAAAGTTGAATACTATGGAACTATACACAACCTATATACCTAACATGTAGACCATTCAATTCCTCTCGTTGCGTACCTGATGTTTACCTTTCGCCTTAACACTAAACGTAAAATCTTTAATATAAAATATATTGTCAATTAATTAAATACTATTATAATAAAAAATAAAACCACAACATTTTTTCTTTCTTCCTTCTTCTCTATCATCTATAAAGTACCCTCTTCTTGAATCTAATAAAAATAAAGTGTAACATTGTAACTTCTAAACCAACACAAGTCACACTCAGGCGATCAGCACCAATGAATGTTAACAAGGTCCCAGAGGCATAGCAACCTCCGCTAGGAATTCATTGACATGCCTAATCGTGCCTCGAAGTAAAGACAATAGGAGAGATCATTTCTCACTTTTCTTCAAGGTACCCTTATATATTTTTCTTACTTTTCTTTACTGTTCTTTTTTTTTTACTGATTATATTTATAACTTAAAACTTGAAATCATACTTAGTCAGAATCAACTGAAATAAATTTTCTTTGATTTTGTGTACTACTTGGAGAACAGGCTTTAAAAACGATAAGGCTTTTATCCGGTGCACTTTTTATGCCTTACTGCCCCTTTTCTCCTAACATATATAAATATATATAATATATATATATATATATATATATATAATATGATTATATTATATATATATTATATATATTATATATAATATATTAATAGTATAAGTGGGGCAATATTGGGGACAAAATAGGGCTTTTCAAAAATGCCTAAGGGGTGTATTCCTATATACGTGTCATCTGGGCAAATGGTCAGCCAAAGTTTTTAAAAATTTTGAATAGAATAAAAAATAGCTAATTATTTAAAATATACATATTTACAAATATTACCCGTATCCTGTGAATTTCAAACATTTTAATTTTGATTATTTTTTTCTGATATTCTATTAATAATAAATATTTGCTATTTAAAATAGTTATCTGGAAATTTTTCTTAATAATTTTAGGAAATCCAATTTTTTTTCTAAGATTTTATTTAAGTTCGCAACAATTTATCTACTTATCTGCTTCGAAAAATAAAATATAATAGATAAGATTTACAAAAAAACTTAATACATTATATTACACACTCTTTAAAAAAAATATTTTTTAAACAGGGTAAAAGGGTTCAACTATTTAGGATGTATTTTTTTTAATTTTAAATAGGGTATTGGAATTGTTATTGCTGTAAATAGTGAATTTATTATTTCTTATGAAATATTCCTTTATTTTTCAAAAATATTCATTTTATTATATTATAATTTAATATTATCATTTACTTTATATTATATGCTTTTATAATTATTTATTTATAATCTTATATTTCAATTTAATTAATTTCATAAATTTCTAAATTCCTTTTATAAATTAATAAATTTATATAAAATTTTTAAACAACTGTTCACAAAATGCTAATTGAACTTTTTATAAATTCGTTCTTATAAATATTAAATTCTTAAGAATGAGGTGTGTAAAGGTATAGTTATTTTGAAGTAAATAATTTTAAGTTTAAATGTGAGATAATGTCCTTTAGGTATAAGTGGTAACCTTTACTCCCCCTCAAAATTTTTGTGGACATAAGTTTTGTCCAATTACATGAAATTTCAAAAATCTTTAACATTGAATTAGTAAAGGATCTTTTGACATTATACAAAAGTTGAAGTTTGAAAGGTTTAATATTATTATTGAGGGAAGAAACTACTTAGTGTGTAAGTGAATTTAGGATCCTACTGTAGGTAGATCGAGTACCTGTTGCATCTATTTTTGTAAAAGTTCAAAACATAAGTATATTGTAATCGTCAATTTCTTTTTGAATCAGCTTTACGACATGAATGAATAATGTTTTAGTTTTAATCATTTTTTTTGTTAAAAAAATAAAAAATGGAATTTTGGCAACTTACTATTTTCTTAAAAAACCTAAAAAATGAACCCTTTTCCCCCAGATGACGGTAGTTTACTTTTTTGAAATTTTTTTTTTACTGAGATAACTTCATCATTTGGGCTAATAATATTAGTGCATTAATGGGCAATATTTAAGGATATAATTAAAATAATTGTCCCCAATTTGCCCTCACGATTTTTGATGGAGCGGCAATTGGGGACAACTTTTTCCAAAGGCTTGTTTAACAGTTCTTCCCACTTTTATAATTTGAGATGAAAATTTAGCAAATTTATTATTTTGTAAACAATTAATTAAAGTACCTTCAGCAGACATCTTTGATTCATTAAAAAAATTGTTATTAAAAATATATTGAATAGTATGAAAAGACTAAATTTAAAGTAGTTAATTTTTAAATAAAACTGTACTTTTAAGTAAATAAAACAGGAATGCGAGATTGGGGAAATCGGAGGAAGCCAGATTTGTCGCTAAATCTGGCAACCTTTTGGTATATTTTAGCATATTTGGCACTTTTTGGCTTTTTTACCTACTTTTTGGGGGTTTCCTAGATTTTGGTATGGATATATGGGTATTTGAGGTCCTTGGATTGTTTTCCAGTGTCCCAGAGTCAATTGGGTCTATCCCATAGGCCCCAGTGTCTCGCAGCAGCTCCGCTAGCCTAACTCCTTTATTCATCTTTAGAGACATCGTATCCCGCTCCGATTTGCCTACCCCTAAAGGGGGGGGGCGAGCCCTGAAGGGATATGGTAAGATTGAATAATGGTTTTGTTTGCCTACCCCATACATTTTATCTGTTCCCCTAATTACCTGCCAAAAAACCAATATTCCTGCCGCCAATTGCCCCACCTTACTATTTTTAAAATAAAATCACAAACTGTACCTATGACCTAACAGGTTTCAGAGATTGTAATGGCTTCCAAATGGTTTCCTTTACCTTCTATATTTGTACCAGATCCTTCGGCAAACCCTAAAATCAGCAAAATCTTTGCAAATTCTCTAAATATACCTGTACCGTATTTTTTTAAGGTATGTAAAAAAAAAAAAAATCTCAAATAAAACGGGAAATAAATTAAAGTGTTTATAAAACTTTGTTCTAAAACCATTTAAATCTAAAATTAGAATATTATAATTTACATTATGTACGTTATAAAAATTTTACACCTAATACCTGCTTTTCCTCCACCTTCTCTTCATGTCCTTTCAAACATACAATGATTCTGTAACTATACTTTCAAAACCTCCCACACTATCGTCAAACTGTCAAATTATCCTTACTTTTATCACGAGTAAACCTCCTTTTCCTTAATATCCTAATATGTTAAAGATTCAGTTTGATCATATATTTTTTTCAAACTATTTGCTCAAGCATATGAATATAAATATACAATATACAGAATCATATTTTTATGCCAAAAATATTATCATGAATACACTGGAAATATTTTCAATCAGTTTTGACTCTTTTGTCAAACATTTTCATCTCAAATTGACAAGTTAACAATACATCCTTTGAAAAACATTGTCTGGAGTGAGGTTTCGTTCCATCTTGTGTAAACTTTAAATAGAGTATATATATATATATATATATATATATATATATATATATATATATATATATATATATATATATATATATATATATATATATATATATATATATATATATATCGTCTCTTGAAAAGCAAAGATCATAAGCGACAGTTTTGGTAAAATTTGGTTCCCACTGATTAAAACATAAAATTTCTGCTGATTTGAATGATATATGTTTCAACTTTCTATAACTATTTTTGGCCTTTAAATCAACCATGAAAGAGAAATATAAATGAAATCACTTGTTTGCTAATCAACCTTTTCAGCGTAATTTTGAAGTATTATTGTCTCAATATATGAAAAATAAGAATGAAGTAAAAT
>JABUQX010032434.1:17500-20000 GCA_015478945.1 Trachelipus rathkii
CCCCCTACTTTAGAGCTGTTCGGACTTATGGACACCCTTTCTGAGGAGTGGATATGATTTTTCTACTGGAGAAGCTTAGATGAGAGATTTTCTGTTGTGTCTTTTTTTGGAGCTTTTTTGATATATTTGTGAAGTCACTTTATATGTTGAATTTTACATTTTTTTGGCTATAACATCGATTTATTATATTGTGGAATTATTAACAAAATATTTATAATAGCCATTCCCACAAATAAATTTCATTTCTGCCTGAAGATGCCTCGAGTTCGGAGGCGAAATATTGCAACAATATACAAGTCTTCAACAAAGCTCTTAAGTCCTGAAGAAATGATCTCGACAGGAATGGTTTTCTTCTTAGTCTTCAAAGGAAAGAGAATCCGACGAAGCGACTCTGAGAGGAAAGTCCGACACTCTTACCTTTTGAACCTGTAGGATGGGTGTAAGCCCCTACTTTAGAGTTGTTCTGACTTATGGACACCCTTTCTGAGGAGTGGATATGATTTTTCTACTGGAGAAGCTTAGATGAGAGATTTTCTGTTGTGTCTTTTTTTGGAGCTTTTTTGACATATTTGTGAAGTCACTTTATATGTTGAATTTTATATTTTTTTGGCTATAACATCGATTTATAATATTATTATTATTAATATTATTATTATTATTATATATATATATATATTTATATATACACATAGATATATATATATATATATATATATATATATATATATATATATATATAGAATGTTAGATATATATATATATATATATATATATATATATATATATATATATATATATATATATATATATATATATATATATTATTATATTTATATATATATATAAACATATATATATATATATATATATATATATATATATATATATATATATATATATATATATATATATATATATATATATATAGTACATACGATGATCTTATTATAAATTCATATAAATATATATAAACATATGTTTTTAATATTAAATGGTATATACTATTGTTATATATATATATATATATATATATATATAGTAGTTATATATATATATATATATATATATATATATATATATATATATATATATATATATATTATATATATATATATGTATATATATATATATATATATATATATATATATATATATATATATATATATATATATTATATATATATATATTTTTTTTAATAAATTAATATATATATCATGGTTAGGGGCTTATCGTATCGGGTAAAAATTTCTAGTCGGCTATACATTGAACAAATTTTTCATCTTCACAGATCAGCTTACGTTTTTCTGAAGGTTTCAGGTTTTTAAATTTTCTCATAAGAGGTAAATAATTTGCTACTAGAGTACTCATTGTTCAGGTATGTATACCGTCTCAGCTTCGTTAGGTAAGATATTTGTACGCAGCAACACTCTATGCGTGTTCTTAGGATGAAGCTCGCAGAGTAAATAACCATGAGGTATAGATGTAACTTCTTTATATACTTTTAGGAACTCTTTACGTTGAGTAGGGAACATTTGTGTGGCAACAACATTGACTTGGCTCATATCTCTTCTTTGTCCGAACAAGATTAAATACTGTGTGTTTAAAGACACATCACTCATATACTTATTCTGATGAAAGATATTCTGTGTTATAAAAAATACAGTAACGTTTAAATGATGAGAGTAAACTGTAAAAGTTTCAGCTATATCCTCGTTCAATTTATGCATCAAATCGTCAAGGATTATAATTTTATGACCTGGTAAACATTGAAGAGATTTTATATCGTATAAACCCTCATGAAATTGAATTACATCTTTGTAATCATTAAACTTTTCTTGGTAAACACTGTAGCACCATATGATTTTAACAGGTTTTTGTTCGAAAATCTCAAGCTCTTTTAAAATATTTAATAACAGAAAGGTTTTCCCACATCCTGTAGGACCAGACACAAGACACGTAGCAGGAGCACGGAACATAAATTTACCAACGTCCATCCTAGGTTGACACCCGAACACTAATGAATAAGAAAAGGTCTGCACTTATGTTATAAATGCTTTAAAATAAAAACTTGTTTTCTTTTCACGCTTATTTAAACAAAAGAAAGAGAGACCTAAATCAATAGATCAATAGATCATGAGTGGGGTGGGGAGGGTAGGATGGGTGGTTTGATTTACTGATTTACTGCTTTAGGGTAAGTAAAACATAACAGTTTTAGTAAAAAATTAAGACTTGAATCAATAGATCAATAGATCATGGGTGGGGTAGGGAGGGTAGGATGGGTGGTTTGATTTACTGATTTACTGATTTACTGCTTTAGAGTGTGTAAAAACGCAATTTTTTACGTTATAAACATGAAAAGCATAAAAATTTTAGTAAAAACAAAATGTTTTAAGCAAATGAAAACAAAAATAAATTAAAAAATAAATAAAAAAATAATAAAAATTTGAAAATAAATTAAGTTGAAAACAAAAGCTCACTCATCAAAGCTAAAAAATTATA
>JABUQX010032434.1:25000-27500 GCA_015478945.1 Trachelipus rathkii
AAAAACAAGAATACTAGGAGGATTTCCCCCGAATGGGGGAGGTACAAGGAGGTGTTGGAGAAGTTTGACACACTTCATGTGGATCTGATAAAAATGCCATATAGTAAGGGGTACAATTATCTGTTGGTGTTCATCGATAGGTTCAGCAAATATCCGTTCGCTTATCCCTTGAAACAGGCTAATGTAGATTCCATTCTGCATGTTTTGATAAGCGAAGTATTTCCATTCTGTGGGGTTATAAAAAGACTTGTATCGGATCGCGGAACTCAATATACGCTAACGTAATAAAGTTTTCACATCAATAAAGCTAACATAGCATAACCCGAACTTAGAAAATAATGTACAATGACAAACCTAGCACAACTTACGCATGAATAAACTGTTAACATTAACAAAGTTCCACACTTAACACCAGTAAAGTAACTAACATTGGGTGCAAAACGTAACCTATTCATACTTTTTCAAGCATATTTCTAAAACGTTAATTTTACATTGACACAGTAATATTTAACAAAAATTTATCACATCCTTGTCTAATTATCATACAGACCAACGAATATATGCTAACGTAACAAAGTTTTTACATTAACATAGTAATATTTAGCAAAAATTTATCATAACCTTACCTAACTATCATATTCCCCAACAAATAATAGCAAACATAACAAAGTTTTATCCAGACATAACATAAAAATAAGTTCTTTGAATAAAATATCGTAGTAAAGTGTAATAGTTTACCGATCCTAAAGCTGTAAATCAGTAAATCAGTAAATCAAACCGTCCGTTCCCTCCCCTCCCACCCATCCTTCCATGATCTTGTGATCTATTGATTCAGGTCACATTTCGAGTATCATTTCGGATAAACATAACACAAAAATAAGTTCTTTATATACTAACCAACGAATATACGCTAACGTAACATTGTTTTCACATTAATAAAGCTAACATAGCATTACCAGAACTAAGAATATAATGTATAACGACAAACCTAGCACACCTTATGCGCGAATAAACTACTAACATTAACAAAGTTCCATACTTAACAACAGTAAAGTACCTATCACAGCGTACAAAGTGTAACCTATTCACACTTTTTCAAGCATATCTCTAACATATCAATGTTAATTTTACATTAACATGTTAATATTTAACAAAAATTTAGCATAACCCTGTCTAATTATCATACTGACAACGAATATAACGCTAACGTAACAGTTTTTTACATTAAACATAGTAAAATTTAACAAAAATTCATCATATCCATACCTAAATATCATATTCCCAACGAATATTTGCAAACATAACAAAGTTTTATCCAAACATAACATAAAAAATAACAAAGTTTTATCCAAACATAACATAAAAAATAACAAAGTTTTAACCAAACATAACATAAAAACAAGTTCTTTGAATAAAATATCATAGTAAAGTGTAATAGTTTACTGATTTTAAAGCTGTAAATCAATAAATCAGTAAATCAAACCATCCGTCCCTCTACTCCCCTCCCCACCCACCCTTCCGTGATCTATAGATCTATCGATTCAAGTCATATTTCGAGTATCATTTTGGATAAACATAACATAAAAAATAAGTTCTTTATACACTGACCAATGAATATACGCTAACGTAACAAAGTTTTAACATCAATAAAGCTAACATATCATAACCTGAACTAAGAATATAACGTACAACGACAAACCTAACATACCTCAAGCTCGAATAAACAGTCGACATTAACAAAGTTCCGTACTTAACAGCAGTAAAGTAACTAACATTGCATACAGAACTTAACCTGTTCACACTTTTTCAAGCGTATCTGTAACATATCATTGGTATTTTTACTTTAACATAGTAATATTTAACAAACATTTATCATAACCTTACCTATTTATCATACAGACCTACGAATATATGTTAAGGTAACAAAGTTTTCACATCAATAAAGCTAAAATATCATAACCTGAACTAAGAATATAATGTACAACGACAAAACTAACATACCTCACGTATAAATAATCTGCTAACATTCACAAAATTCCCCACTTATCAAAGGTAAAGTAGCTAACAGGACATACAAAACTCAATGTATCCCTACTTTTCCAACATATTAGCAACAGCTAATGCAGTATTATCTAACAAAACCCCTTAACAAAGTGACCAATCTATCAAAGATACCAGCGTCATGAACTATGAACTGATACTACATTCATCAAAGTGTCACTCATATCGAATATAACATCATTTTGAACTATGAATAAACGTAGACATTAGCAAAATTCTCGAGCAAACCTAACATTACCCAGCAAAAACTTACCCTATGCTCCCATTTTCTAATACATCATCGTCAGTTAACACAGTAATATCTTACGAAACTTATCATTTCTCTAACAAACCAGTTTTAATTTCACATTGTCATAGTAATATTTAACAAAAACGTAACAGAAATTAAACATAGCCTAACATATCTAACACTTACAAAGGGTGAAAACCTACAATAGAT
>JABUQX010032434.1:32500-36176 GCA_015478945.1 Trachelipus rathkii
ATTTGTTTATTATTCATCCAATCAATACGAAATTTTCAGATCATATATAAATGGGCGAGGTTCATATTTTTTGTTTAAAATTTTGTTTTGTAAACTCAAGGGGTTTACCGATGCATATGGGGAAAATTTTGAAAATTTGAACATTTTCCCATGCACAGCGGCAAAGTTACTCTGTGTATCTAAAATTTTATCTAAAAAAAAAATGTGTATCTTCTCCAAATATATATGCTTCAAAAGTTTCGTGCTGACCGGATGAATAAAAAAAGGGTTATCGGGATTTTTCATTTATGACTTCCAAAAATTGACCCCCTCACCCGGTGTACCCCTGTGTATAATGAATAAAATATGTAGTGTATGAAACCTAAAAATCATAGAATTGATGATTTCTACCCCCAAAAGTGAGGTACCCCAAAAGAGAGCGTCCCCTTAAATCAAAAGCTTCATTTTATTCTAGAATAATATTAAAGAAAATTTCTTCTGTAGAAGGAAATACTTTCAGGAGGTTTGAAAAATCAACAAAATCATACATTAAAATAAATGCTGATATTGAGATTTTAGAAATAATAACAATAATTGCAATATGTTAGGTAATGTTAGAGAACTTTCTTAATGTTACTGTTAGCATTTGTTTGATTGATGTTGCTAAATTAACAACTATTGATAAGATGGAAAACTATGGTAAGGTTAAGTCCTATGGTGACTATGTTTAAATTTTAATATAAAACACAAATTTGCTTATGCACAAGTCAAGCACTACATGCGCCGCACATTAAAACAATCCATAAATCATATACCCAACCACACCCACCACCAACCCCTAACTACCCCATCAACTATTCATATATAAACACTACTATACTAAACCATACTTAACCTTAACATAAATCACCCGACCAAAACCCAACTAACATATATTCAACCATACACACCCAAATAACTAATAAATACTAAACCCACACCTCATCACACTAAATAACTATACACACCTAATACAACCTACCCTCAACCATACAACTAACCAAACACACAACCATACTAACCAAACACAACTACTACACCACCCTAATACCCACCTACTAACCCATAAACAACCCAACACACAAAACTACCTATAAAAACACAACTACTACATAAATCCTACAATAATACCTACTCAGAACACATATATATATATATATACTCACCCTACTTTCATCAAGAGTTTGTTCAGAAAGGTCAGGAGAATTTGTCGCCACACAACAAACGACAAAAACCACATCTTACATTAAAAAAGAACTTGCCTTTCAATAATAATCAACAAAGAAAATTAAATTATTTAATTTATATCCACCACAAACTCATCCAAACACAGATTATAATAATATCTCAACCTAAACATAAACTCAATCTCAACAGCACAAAACTAAACAACATTCTTACTCACAAGAACAACACCCACACCCACGAGAAGGTCACAAATAACAACGTCACCACCACCACAAAATCCTCCACACGGAAGGTAAAGCTGATACGCCGTTGGGTAGTGATGATTTATCGATGTGATGGTCCATGTGATGGATCAAGAAATGTATATAACAGCTCTTGATTGACACATCTTTAAAAAACTGAAAACCACACACATATAATTTAATTAATATGCCTCTTAGACATTAAGTATCGAATTAGATACACACAATTAAAAAAAACAACCTAATCCTCTACATCAACACGATAACTTTATCTTAGACGTCCTGACTTGAGACCAAAGTCCTCACCCACACACCTAAGAGACAGAGACTTCAACCAACTCCCAAATATCATACAAACAGGCGAATAAATCATAAATCGAGTATATAAAACGAACAGAACCCGATTAATTACTCTAATACCAAATTAAACCCCAACCAATATGCACACACATCACCAATAACTAATACAACACTCACTAAACACCCTAATTAAGTACCCACATAAAAATAAACAAACCATAAAAAAATACGATAAACTCAATAACATACACTCAACAATAACGCAACCTATAGCCAAATAGTCAAGGAGAATCAATGTTATCCTCCCCTCACTCAATACACCCCAACAAAGATCCAAAAATAAACCGATCAAACACCATTAAATAGACTCGAAAACTACCGACCATAAACCCTACATTAACCACACCTACTAATACATATAAATATACTAACAATATAATATCCTCCATATAATAAAGATAATAACTATATATAACTGGCTGAGTTATACCCATTTCTCTGAACAAAATATATTACACATAACTACTAACATACTGACTACTCGTAAACTACTCCCAACTTAAACTGACTACATTACCTCCTAATGATACTACTACATACTAACTAAGTAGTTCGCAAGTAAGTTCACGATTCAACACTCCAAAGTTACGTGAGACTGAAGATTAAGCGGGTGGCGAGTTTAACAACCAGAGAATAGACACGGTGAGCCAACAGTCACGCGCCACGAAGAGACAAACACAATCGACCATCCTTTATCAGACGAACACAAAACAACACTAACTCGAAACCGAACACAACTGGAACCCAGAAGGCCAGTTGTACACGCGCCATAAAGCCAATTGGAGAAGGAACTTAGACCTAACCCTTACGCAATAAGTCAGCTTACGACCCCATTTCGGGAGAGTGAATGCCCGAATGGCCATTTATAACAACCCATTACGCGAAGGGGATAGAACCCAAAATCGGAGATTCTAGAACAAAGATGAATTTCCTAGGAACTTAATGTTAATTCAAGAACTCGTGAAATTAACTTTAGTATCCTTACTAAGATTAGTGAAGAGGAGAGAGATCTTAGAGTAAACACAGTTGGGTTATTAATTTCGGTTAACCTAGTGTTATTGTCCAGGTTAGGATAGAATTGTTATGGTGTACAAGACACTTTGAGAGAAATGAACACGAGCTAGAGTGGAGTGAAGTAGCAATGGGTACGAAACTCTATTGCGTATAAGTATAGATATATTTATTCATAAGGAAAAATGTCATTATGCTTAATAAATATAGGTTAGGTGAAAAAGAATGGTATTTACCGAGCAATGTGATGTAAACTAATACAACATGTATAACAAACTGTTTTTGATGCAGGTGACAAATTTTATTACTGAAGCACAAATGTTTAATAAAAATTTCCAATTTACTATATTTTAAAAGGAACTTATTCTCATGTTGCTTATACAACATTTGAATTTGCAATGCAATAAATAAAAGGCAGTTATATGATAACAGTAAATCAATTGATCACGAGGATGTTGAAACAGGTGGCTGGAGGTACGTGGGTGGTTGAGTTAATGTGCATTATGCATTTAACTGAACAATTATAGGGTTAGAAACAACACACCAGTTCATCTAAAAATAATTTAAAAAATAATCTTACACAAAAATTAATCTTAATATTTTAAAAAAACAAAAAAAAATTTATAATTAACTATATTGAAACAAATTTTTTATACAAATATAATCATTAGGAAAAGAAACGTGTTCATTTAAAGAAGAAACATATGCAATGTATGACTTCGAAAACATAACGTCATGTATGATGCATACAGTCAACAGAGTCGGCAATGAATATAAGTATCATACGATATAATATCGTTTACATGATTGTGCATTCATCGATATCGCTCCACCTAGATTAATAGATAAGTAGGAGT
>JABUQX010032435.1:0-35000 GCA_015478945.1 Trachelipus rathkii
CTTGAGACAAGGGCCTTAGGTGCGGTGTAGGTCTTATGTTGCACGGTATCATTAGTCGTATTGATTAAAATATTTAGTGACTGGGACAGTGGCTCGCTAGGTATGTATAGTATACCTCATTGTATGGCATACTATAGTAACTGTTATTTATTGTTAATCCTTATCTCTATCGGAGGTAATATAACGACGTATATATTTAGATATATATAAATATATAGTGACTTTTGAGACTATTGAGAGAGGACTAGAAACGAGATATGATGGTAATAAGCTATATTATAAGCAAGAAGAAAATATTTAAGTGAGTAGTTTTATGAGTCTGTCTAGAAAATATATCCTTATAGCTGTTCACATCACTATAATTGTATGATAAGTTTTCACACCAATCATTTAGAATAAAACTTTATGGCACACAATGAATGCAACTATATGCTATTTTGATTGCCAAGCTGACTACAATTTTATGAAAAAAGAGAAGAGTGCACACACCAATTACCCAAAAACCGCTCGGGTGGGCACAAAATAGTCACCGAAAAATTCTGCGCAGAGATTGGGTGGAATACATCAGGTGCTTGTGATGGTTTGAGTATCATTATTCGAAATGTATATTGTTACGATCTAAATGGATTTTTAAAGCATTGTTAAAGCTTAAGAGGGGGGCTTGAATGGATCAAAATATTAAACTTTTAAAAAAAAAACATATTTTCAAGTCACTAATTTCTTCTTATTTGTTATACAGTTTTTTTATTCATCTGGCCTTTAACTTTATTCTTCAAACACTCTTTGCCCCATTATCTATTACACTTGGCTTCTTCCCTAATGTAGTGACAGCAACGTTGGCTCGTTGATCACATATCGAAAATGTAATGTTTGTTTTCAAAGATTGTCATTTCAAGCAAACATCAACGAAAACATTTTCAACATTTTGGAAGTTCGAACAGACACTTCTACTTTCTGATAATTGGAAGAGAAAGATAAATGCTTTGGCTCTTGGGGAATCAAACTTGTGATTAGATGGAGAGAAGATATAGGGTTCTAAGTTACAGATTAAGTTTCGTTGATGAGTGATTCCAACGCAGTAACCAGGTACAAGTTCACGGAAAGATCATAGATCGCACATACTTTCTAATCTTTGTAAAAGGGTTACTGCACGTCCATCGATATTTATTCAAAATTTTGCTAAATTTTAGTAAATAAATTTTATCTGTGCAGTCATTTAGACTGTTAAAGATTTTAGCTCTTACCTCATTCAAAACCTGAATTCCAAAAAAATAATCCTCTACTTCGGAGGGAGCGCGAGAGAACATGCTTTTTCAACTCTACAGGAGAAGAAGACCTAACAGAACTGGCGTTAATGAATGTTCATAGCATAGATACCCAATATTTTTTTTGCGTTTTTATAAAATCATTTTGCTGTTAAAAGAATCAAAATTAAGAATTTTTTTTTGAAACATCATTTGTCTCTTTCAATAATATTTTCATATTACTTTATTAAATGTTACTTTTGTTAATGTCAATTGAAAGGTAATATATATATATATATATAATAGTATATAAGATTATATATATATATATTTATATATATATATATATATATATAATATTATATAATATAATATATAATATATAATAAATATAATATATATATATATATATAGTATTATATAATATATATTATAATATAATAGTATAATATAATATATATATATATATAATATATATATCATAATATATAAGTTATATATATACTAATATATATATCTATATATATAATATATTATATATATATATTATATATAATAATATATTATATAAAAAAATATATATATATATATATATATATATATATATATATATATATACTATACATAATAAAATATATATATAATACTTATATATATAATAATTATATATGATATATATAGTATATATATTTATACTATATATAGTATATATATACTATAACATTTTAATTAAACACTTACATTATAATTTTATGATAAAAAATCTTTAAAAAACCATTTTGATCATAAAATATTACTAAAATACTTTAGTATATAAGAAGAAAAAAAGAACTTGAAAATATGTAATTAAAGTTAATCATGGAATCAACATTAGAAAACGATTATAAAGAAAATGGTTATTTAATGGAGTAACCTCAAGTATTTATATATATTATAGTAAATATATATATAGTATTATATATATTATATTTATAATCTTAATATATATATATAATATATATATAAGTAGTATATAAAACGGAATATACTTTATAATTATATATATATATATAATAATATATTATATTATATATTACTAGTATATAATATATATATATATATATATATATATATATATTATATATATAATATTAGAGAGAGAGGAGAGAGAGAGAGAGAGAGAAAAGAGAGAGAAAGACAAAGAGAGACTAGAGAGAGAGAAGGGCACGAGTAGTAAAGAAAATTAATATTAAACTTGATATAATATATATATAGTATATATATATATATATATATAATATAATATATAATATATATATATATATTATATATATATTAATATATATATTTTATATATATATATATATAATATATAATATATATATAATATAATATATAGATACAACTATATATATAGTATATATATATATATATATATATATAATAACTATATTATATAGTGATAATTATAATATATATTTACATAATATATATTAACATATATATTTATAATAATATAAGTAATATTACTTACTATATATATAAATATATACTAATATATTATATATATATTTGAACAATATTAATATATATTTAATATATATATAATACTATATACTTATATATATCTAAAACCCCTGAAAAAAATTTCGTGGGTTACGGCCCTGAATATTATTTCGGTATATATATATATATATATATATATGTAATATAATAATGTAATATATATATTAATATATTTACGTAAATGAAGAGATATTTAATCAGTATAGGATATATATATATATTCTGATAATATTATATTTATATATATGTAATGGGCCGGCGTCGTCTCAATTTATATATAGTTATATATACGTATATATATATTTATATATATATATATTATATATATATATATATATATTATATATATATTATTATATATATATATATATACTATTATATATTATAGTATATGTATATATATTATAATATAGTATATATAATAATATATTATAATATATAGAGTATTACAAATTTGTTACTTACATTTAGTTTTAAAATTTCAAATTTCTTGCTTTGAAACTTTCATATATATAATAAATCACTGACTGTATGGCACATATTCTTTAAATGTTTGATTTGAATGATTTTTACATATAAGAATACAATTAGATATTTGAATGTTTTTAAATGATAATACTTATCGAATACGTTGGTGGTGGTGAGAATCAGCAATAAACCCGTATTTATACAAAACGAACAGCTCATTTTATATACCCAATCATTATAATTCATTTTATTGGGTATAATATGAAAAGAGAGCGACCGTTATTGTATTTTACTACCGTTATCGGTGTCCCTATCGTAACTTCCTCATCTAGCTCAAAATACACTTGTCTGCAGAGGCAAATTTATAGGGTATGCCTAGAGTGACTGATCTCATCAATGAGTCTGGCAGACGTCTGTATTACAAGAATAGTCATGAAGTTTTCTTTTAATGAGACATAATAAATTAAAATAAGTGTCAGTATAAGAGTGATCAAAGTTAGCATAAAATAATTAATTAGTTAATTAATACTTAATTATATTGATTATAATTATATTTGAACGTAATTTAAATTGGGATTTTTTTTAAAAAAAAAATGCTTGCTACTAACTACTTTTTAATGAAATACAGAGTTTGCCTAGAGCTAAAGAAACGGAATTATTGTTTTTAACTAGGAAAAAGTAATAGTGCCCCCTGTCGTTAATCATTAAAAAAAGGAAATCGAGTGAAATTTGTGTAGGAGGCGGCTCAACAGATCGCCTTCGAACGAAATTATATATATATATATATATATAATGTATATATATATATATATATATAAATATATATATATATATATATAGTTATATAATATATTATATATAATATATTATATAATAGTATATATATTATATATATATTAATATATATATATATATTATAGTATATATAGTAGTATGCAGGACAGTTTCGTCGACCACTTTTGGAATACGGGTGTAGCGTATTCTTATCAGCTTTAGCTGATAAGAATTGATAAGAACCCATGTTTTTGAGATAAGATAATTGAAAATGTTCATGTTATTTCAGAAATTTTTTGAAGTGACGGGCGCGCTTGCCGTGCCATACCCATACACATACACATTATTATTATTATTATTAATTTTACGTCGAAAAAAATTGAATCCTTCGTAGAAGGATTCAATTTTTGAGCCGACTCCGACTCCGACCTGCCCGGCTCCGACTCCACTCCGACTCCGACTCCGGCTCCGCTCCTTCACCGTCAATTATCCGTCCGGTTTCAGCTCCGGTTCCGGAGACACCGGTTAGTGTTGATCTTTCTGTATTATTATTATTATTATTATTATTATTAATTTTCTTATTATTTTATTATCATATTATTTTTGTATTATTTTCGCCGCGTTTTCTTCTTCGCAGTGCCGTTCGACGTTCGATCTATATTTGCGATGGGTGTAGAGTTACTAAGTATCTGGTTAAAAATTTGGAACGGGGTGTTAGATGGGAGGTACCCTAGTTGTAGACGTGATTACGTCCCGCTGGGGTCCCCCGAAGGGGACCCCCCCCTAATTAAAAATAATCGAGTCTGTTCGTAATGACTGAAATTTGGTGAGAGATTCAGTTTGAGGTTTCTAAGAGTTGATATGGGTATCTGAGGAGTTGGCTCCGGCACCGGTGCTGATAGCCGCTGCGGTACCAGGGAGTTAATAACAGTCGTGAGTACAAAATATGGTGTCCTTATAATAGGTTATTGCAGGCGTAAGAACTCGAATATGTGGGTATAATCCGGTGTAGGGTGAAACTGAAAAAAAAGGCACAGAGTGCAAAACAGAGATCGAAGAGAAGAAGAAGGATGAAGGAAGGAATAAAGAAGCAAAGAATAAGAAGTAGTCTAACTCAGAGGAGTGGGAGTTGACAGCTGCAACCCGGTGCTTGGCTCCGGTGCGGTGCCCGAGTTATTAATATTTGTGTAATGATACAATATTGGTGTCTATATATGTTATTGGGGTCTGTAGATTTCGAATAATTTTTTCACAACCATCAAGAAAAATAAAAATAAAAAATAAATAAAAACTAAAATAAATAAATAAATAAATCATAAAACATTTTCTTTATCTTTTTATGTTTATAACTTACAAAATTTACGTTTTTACTGACTTTAAAGCAGTAAATCATAAAATCTGTAAACCGAAACTGTCTCCTTCAGGTCACGCCCCTTTCTCATGAATCTATTGATCTATTGATGTATTGATCTACTTGATCTATTGATCTATTATCCAATGATTAAGGTCAATTTTTTACTAAGAATTGTCATGTTTTACATACCTAAATCAGTAAATCAGTAATCAAAACACCCACCTCTACCCCCTCCCCATTCATTGGATCTATTGATGCTATTGATCTATTGAATCTATTGATCTATTGATCTATATGATCTATTGATTAAGTCAAATTTTTTTACTAAAAAAAATTGTCATGATTTACATTCCCTAAAAATCAGTAATCAGTAAATCAAAGCACCACCCAACCTACCTCCTGTCCATAATCACGAATCTGAGTTGATGTGTTTGGTTGGTTTTGGCGGTGGGTGTGCGCTGGGCTATTGATTAATTGATCTATGATTTAAGTCAAATTTTTACTAAAATTGTAACGTTTTTACATACCCCTAAAGCAGTAAAATCAGTAAATTCAAACACCATCCCGCCACCAATCCTGTCCATCCTGATCTATTGATCTATTGATCTATTGATCAAGTCACATTTCGGTATCATTTGGGATAAACATAACATAAAACTCAAGATTCTTTTACAAAGATCAACAAACTATGCTAACTGTAACAAAGTTTTCAACATTAATAAAGCTTACTTATCATCATCTAAACTAGCTACGAAATTTGGCACAACGACAATCCTTAAACACTATGCTTAAAAGGAATAAAAACGGTTAAGGTTAATACGAAACGTTTCACACTTAAAACTAACAGTAAAGAGTAACTACATTATTAATCTAAACCAAAAAGCGTAATATCCTTATTCAAATCTGTGGCTATTAGCATGTTCTAACATTACAATTCGTTAAATTTTACATTAATCATGGTAATATTTTAATTCAAAAATATTACAATTAACCTGTGTAATCATTATACATACGACTCAGCGAAAAAGTATAGCTAACGTACAAAGTTTTCATCCATTATAAAGCACTAACCAATACATTCTCTAGATAACAAAGAAAATTATAATAGAACAAACGACAATAAAACCTGACATATATATCTATAAGCTACGAACAAAAATCTGCTAATTAATTAACAAAATGGTCCAACTTATCACAGTATTAAGTACCCTAACACAGGGCTCACCAAAAACAATCCATTCGCAATTTTATCAAACATATCTCCAACAAATAAACTGTTAATATTTACATTTGCTTACTATTTTAATATTTAAATTTCAAATAGTCTATATCCTTAACTATATAGAATCAAATATTAACATTTACAGAAAAGATAGTATGCCATGTACGGAAATAAATGAACAAACAAACTTGGTTTTTTCTACAAGTTACAAAAGCTAACTAAATGAACATAAACGTACTTAACATTTAAGCACATCAACCAAATAACGAAATAAACAGTAAGCTATCAATTAAACAAACAATTAGTACAATATAAGAGCGAAACAATGCGGGATTTTACATCAAGCATGAGTAATTATTTACCAATATAATTTTATCATACTTACCTAAACCATATACATTATAGTAACGGTAACGGTAAGACGAACGAGTATAATGCTGAGAAGTAGAAATGTTTAATTGTGAGCTTATCGTCTTCTTGGTTACGAGCTCCGACCGAGTGTTCTCTTTCAGAACTTCTTCACTCTAAGTTACAATAGAAAAAGATTTTAGCTTTAACGCATTCTGCATAGAGTGGATGCAAATGACTTTATCTATTGACCCTCTTCGACAAGAAATACAAGAAGAGTCTGTAGCAAGTCCTAGCCATTCGGTTTTCGATTAAATATAAATGACACATCGTTGGGAAATAATCGAAACTCCTCTGAGTGAATTAGATATCCACAACAGACTAGAGATGTTGGGGAAGATGTCAGCACTGACGAAAGAATTCCTGTGAGAAATAGTTGATATAACAAACTCCTTAAGTGTAATGAGATTCATTTCTTTCAACCAAATCTAAGAAGAAAGTTAACAAACAATACGAAAACGTATACAAATGAAACCATATATTAGTTCTAAGGGTATTAATTATCTGTATAGTTTGTGAATTAAATAGTCGCGTTTAGATTAGTTTTTGTGTGTTGATGTTACATTCATCAGTTGCTAGCCACAAAACAATTTAATCATAGTGTTTGGTTTGTTTGTTGTTTGGTGGTTTTTGTGTTGTGTTGTTGTGTGTGGGTGGTATATTTACAACGGATATAATCAATCATCACTTTAAAGAAAGACATGTTTCAATAGGAGATAACACTTATCCAAATCCATACTCCCACGTATACGGTAAGTTAGGTCAGAGTAAACATCAAATAGCAACCCCTACGAACCACTGGGACTATCCATAATTGAGACACTTGGTTAATGAACATTTATTTTATATATACACACATACCTCAAAGTGAAAAATATTCAAGTTTTATACTCAGAACCTTCATACCAAAAACGATATTCAAAAGCTTCTTTATAATAATAGATAATATAAATAAAAAAAAAAAATTATTCCAGAAATTTGTTTAGTTTATAATATAAGAAAAACTAACATAGCCTATGGGGCATAGGTATTGTGAGGTTCTCATTACTATACCAATTGTAATGTCAGATGAGTTGGCCATACAGTGCATTTGAAAAAAAGTAATAACTTTTCTTCCACTTCATTAGTAAATATGATATAGTATATATATATATATCTATATATAATATATATATGATATTTTATATATATATATATATATAATACTATTAAAGAAACAACAAATTCCTCCAACAAATCAACCAAACCTTTAACCTATACATAGGAGAATGAAAAACAAAAAGCAATTCCCAACAATGAAAAACTGCTCCAAACTACTTTATATAATTCTTTTCTTCTAATTGCGGTAGTAATATAGCGTAGGAATATTATGACGAAATAAGAGGAATAAAGGTTAAGAAAATGCCAGGACCAGTACATACAATACCCTTACACAAAGTCCTGTACCCAAGACTGCTCTGCCTCCGGAATTTAACCAAATAATCCTCCTCTTCTTCCTTCCCTACATCTTCAACAACCATCAGAATTAATTTTAATATTATTATTTTAAATATATCAAGCCGATACCAAGGCTCCAGTTAATATAAATATACCATAAAATCATAATAAATTAATAATGAAAATAAAAGAAAGACAAGCAGTTGAGCCAAGAGAAGCAGCTCATGGGTCCTCTCAACACTAAAGCATCCTGACGCAATACCAGGAACACACAAAATCGAACCTAAAAAAGAACATAACACAAAAAACAATCATATATAATAATATAATTAAAAATATATAATTATATAATATAATATAGTATATGTATATAATTATATTTAGATATACAGAATTATTATTTTTCAGTATAACTCATATATGAATAATAAATACCTATAGATAAGAATATCTATATATATATATGTATCATTACTACGTTTCTATAATATTTATAGTATGTATCTAGAATACTGAGTTATATGTTGTCAAGGTATCTATGTATTCGGTCTTTGAAAAAAAAAAATCTCTAATATCAACTTCAGTAAACCAGTCTTTCCTACTTAACTCGTCTCTGTTGAATCTGTTACTATTACTAAAAATAAAAGCTAGAGATAAAAAATAAATAAGATGAAGCAAGTTTCGACCCTAAACCGGAGTCCTTACAAGGAATGATAAAGATAAAAGGGAATAAATCTAATAGAACACTGGGAAAGCCTTTAGTTGGTTCGAAGGTCAATGACATCTAATTTGTTCCAAGAGAAGTCCTATAACGTTTTCCTCCATTAATAAATTATTTACCAGTGTCAATTTTTATTTCTCCTGATTTTGTTAATTGTGTATTTTTTATAAATACGATGAGTTACTTTTTTAACATTTTCCAAATAAATAATTTAGCAGAGATCATATTGATCTATCATGGTCATCATGCCGTACAGAGCAGATGCGGTCCCCGCACCTCCCAGACATAACCAGTTGCCGGACTGATGAACGCCCTTTTTAATATTATGTTTCACAGAGAAATTTTCACACAATTATTGCAGCTATATCTATATTCCTGATACAATCATTATATTGAATTTGCATAAATTTCTTCTAAGATGTTCGGAAACTGACTGAATTAATAATACTGAATTTGTAAAATTTTGTAATTTAATGTCGGGTTCAATAGAGAAGCGAATACCATATTTCATATCCCTTTTATAAGATTTTGAATGTTTTCACCCTGAGATATTTTTCTTGCATATGAAAAGCTTGTATAGCATATTCCAGTCCAAATTAAGTCGCCTAATCTTTTATAAATTCAACTCAATTCTAACAAAGGCTACATATTTTCATTGTCTAAAATGTCCTGTCTAATCCTAATTTGTGCTATAGGAGTGTCTGGAGTACTATGAATTAATAACATTAAAAACATTGTTTGCGATAACTGGGAAAACAGGGCCGAGAGTGGTCTAATATCTACCTAGATATCCACAAAATATAATTGTGAAAGTTTGCGAATAAATTTGTACGTTTTGAATATACCTTGTTATTTATAATAAGAGGATGAAATTAAGAACCAAGTGCATAAGCAAAGTAGATAAATTGGATTGATGGCCGAATAGCTAAAACAATTGTTCGAATAAAGCAGAGGAAAAAATGTGATACTCATTGGCAACCATTCAGAAAAGTGGGGAATTAGAGGAATAGGTTGAGGAAAGCAGTCAGGCTTGAGAGCAGAAAGTCAAATACAAAAGTATCGGAGTCTTTTGAATCGAGAAGGATGAACAAGAGAGGAAGAGGAAGGAAAACCAAAGTTGAATTGGGCATTTCTTAGATAAATTGTCAAATATAGAAAAAGAGAGAAAGGTGGATGGGGGGGGTAACCAAAGGGGGGTTGGTGGGGATGCTCATTCAAAGACAAAAGGTTGTAAGTGCCTCCCGAGAAGCTAAATTGTTGTCCATTCGGATTAAAATTTCAAACACGAGTTGACCTGGATTTGAAGACTGGATCGAATATTGACTTATAGGCAAATACTTTAAAGTGTAGTATGGTTAGAGATGAATGATATAGTATTAGAGTGAGATTATATATATGAAAACTCCTTTATGCACTCAGTTAGGAATTACTTTGTATATATAAGTAGTATAATATAATGTACGAGTATTTGATTGAATTTAACAATAAAACTATTTATGTACTTACAAGGCGAATCACAAGGGGCAAGGGAGGTACCCACAATTAGCTAATAATAATTAAATGTAATAATAAAGATTAGAATATAGAAAGGTGAAAAGAAGACTTTGATTAAAGAAATTAATTAAGAACAAATCACTACTTATATACAATAAATATAAATCTTGGTTAATATTTTGGCATTTATGTTTTAACTATATAAATTGAAGCGTGGCTACGGGTAGTCTCATATTTTCATTATAAATATTATATTGAAGCAAGGCGTCATATCTTGCTTTTGTCGAAAAAATAAGCAAAAATTTTCGCGATCGAAACTTCGCTCACTTGTGAATCGTACAATATTTCTGAAAAAAGTTTTAGAATCTCCTCTCTCCTCTCTCTATCATCTCTCTCTATCTCTCTCCTCTTCATCTCTTCTCTCTCTTCTCTCTCATTTCTTTCTCTCTCCTTCTTCTCTCCCTCTCTCTCTCTTCTCTCCTCTCTTCTCTTCTTCTACTATCTAACATTATTATTAATATCATATCTATCTATCAATAAACAATGTACGAATATTTACTTAGGTAGCAGAGTGAAATAAATTTACCATATATTTTCTGAGTTAAGTTTTGGAATAGAGCAGTGAAGGTGTTGTGCCTTATTGAATTTTAATTATATTTTAAATTATTAAAAAAAGCTTCCTTTACCAAATAAAAAAAAAATATTTTAAAATTCTGGTAGCCTATGTCACGTGTGATCAATCTATGCATATAAACTCCTCCCATTGAGTGGAGAGATGAAAAATAAATTTCTTCAATTAAAATTTATTTACTCTAGTTAAAGGTTTTCGTTATATATTATCTATTTGTATACAATGTTTTAGAAATTCATATAAAGTGGTTTCTAGAATATATATATATAATATATATTATCTATATATTATATAATATATATATATATATATATAATTAATATATATATATATATATTATATATATATTTATATGAAGATGCGGATTATTATTATATAATTAATAGTATGCATACAAATAAATATACCAAATGATATCTGGTCAGCGTGATTAATAATATTTAATTAACATAAATTATTATATATATTTGTTATATATATATATATGTAATTTATATTTTATATGGAAGTTATATACTATTATATATATATATAATATGTATAATATATATATTTATAATATAATTAAAAATATTCCTAATGTTATCCATGAAATTAAAAAAACAAAAAAAAAAAACTATCTTAAACAGGCCCCGTAGCAGAATTAATTTCGTGGGGAGCTGGCGACTTTCCGCAAGTGGTTACATTTCTAAATGAGTAAATTATAAAATATATAATAATTTATATATATATAATATATAATATATATATATAATTATATATATAAATATAATATAATATAATTATAAATAAATAATTATATATATTAAATATATATAAATAATATAATATTACTATATATATATTTGATATAATTATATATTCTATATAATATAATTATATTATATATATAACTAAATATAAATTATTATTATATATATTATTATTATTCAAATATATATAACTATATATAATAATATATATAAGTATATTTATAAATTATATAATATATAAATATATATATTTATATTAATAATTCCAATTAAGAACTACCATCGTTTCTAAGGTCAATTTCAGTTTCCTTGCTGTTTGACTGAGGTGATTCAAAATATTTCATTGCTGACTTCTGTGCTGAATCGATAAATGAAGTAAAGCAAGAACCTGTAAGCGATCCTCTCCACACATTCCGTAATATTAACCCTTAATGTTGAACCAGTTTTTTTCCTGTTGCGTGGTATCGGAGATGCGTAAGATATTCAGGAAGTACAATTGTTAGGTAAACCTCCTCTTGTCAACTAGCTAAAGCACCGATCGCCGTTTAGTTTTCTTTTCAGTGCAGCCATTACGCTGTGAAGACACACTCTCCCTTTAGTTTATCCAGGTGAGTGGAAGGTCGTATATTAAAAGGATGCCTTTTTCAATATGCGTATAAGGACCTTGCACTTCTGTAAAATATACTGAGTGAAATGATGTGGTTTCATGCGAAGAAATCGATTATCCAACGACGAAATCAGACATCAATAAACCGGAATAAAAACGAGAAATGCGGTAGATATGATTCGGGATTGATTAGCACATTAAACGATGTTTCTGGAACCTTCGTAGTTTCTGGAATTGTTTTTAAATACCTAAGCGTCGCATCATTTTAGCTGTGTAATATTGGTTTTAAACCTCGGTCGTGCATTTTCTATCTTTTTCCCCGAGAAGTTGAATTAATGTCTCACAAAGTTAGTCATCGACAATGTCAATGGACACTGTAACGTTTTGTACCAGGTGTACGGTTATCCAAAAAATACCTAAACGTAAATTTAGTGAAAACATTCAATTACTGATGAATAAACAACGAAGTAGCTTCTGTGATATTCACAGGCATTATTATTCCACACGCAATATGTCTCAAAGTCCTTAAAAAGGAGACCGCTTCATGCCGTTACACCATCTGGTCTCGGACATCTTTTTGATCCTCTTGATTCAGAAACTTTAATTATTTCCAGAAGTTGTGCCGTTCGGACTCGATCGAAAAAAATGCATATATAGTAAGAAATCCTAAGACGTTCGAATTGCCGTGAATTTAGAAGAGTCTGAATCATAGATTAAACAATTTGATTTACACAATGTGTGTAAGACTTAGGATACTCATCCGAAAACAGATTGGACTCCTCGGAATGCTTCTCATAAAGAGACTCCATCATATCTTGCCTCTAATTTCGAATTTTTAAACCTAGATGCCGAGTCCTCCAAAATAATTTCCAATGCATTCCCTGAATATCTAACCGAACAAAGAAAAATCTCTCTTAAAGTAAACAGTATCACTCGTCACATCACCAATCGCGTACCTTACACAAAGAGAAAACTGTTTTGTTTGGAAATATCCATTGTTTCATCAGCTAATGCTGAAAAAAATTTGTTTTTAACTTCTCCACATTTCCTTTGTATAATGCTCTCTAATGACTTGTATGATCATTCTGTTATCTCGGACCCGATACTTTAATTTTGACGATGAATAATGGTCTCAAAAACCTGTCCCTCCATTTCTCGAAACCTAGAGAATTGTGAGTAGTAAGCTTCTTAAAATTCCTCATTTTCACTGATTCATAAGCATACGTCCCAATTAACTTGGCCCTTAATTCAAACTGCTGGCACACATAAAAGTAATGTTCAATATGGTAAATTTTTTTTTTTCTTCCATTTTTCTAAAAGTCTTAGTTGTTTGTCTTTGCTGTTCGATTTTTTCTGATCTCCATATATTACATATATATAATATATAATATAAACATATATATTATAATATATATAGTATTTATATAGTATAATAAATATATTATATATAATAATATATATTATATTATAATAATATATATATATATATATATATTAATATTATATTGTAGTTTGTTCTGCTGAAAATTTGCAGTGAATAATTTCGGGGGGGTGGCTTGCAAGCCCTTCAGCCCCCCCCGGCTACGCCCCCTGTTTATAACTAAATGTTGTTTTTGAGTGCTTAGTATAAATATTTTGGCTCAAAAACTTTAAAAATTAATATATTAAATACTAAATAAAAAATAAAAGTATTGATTAATAAGAGATAGAAAGACAAAATTTTGTTTAAAAACATATTTCCACTTTATATATATATATATGATATATATATATATCTATAATATATATTATATAATATATTATTAATATATAATATATACAATAAATAGATAATAAATATATATAATAATATAAATATTTATAAAAATATATATATATATATACTATATAATATATAATATAATATAATTATATAAATTATAACTTATTAAATTATTAATATAAATAAAATATATATAAATATAACTTATAATATAGTAAATCAACATTTTACTTTACGACTATAATTAATTATATATATTCTATTAAATAATTATTTATGTTTCTCTTTATATATTTATTTAACAATAAAAAAATCTACTTAAGAATATGTTACCGTTATATATAATATATATTAATTTAATATAATAATCATATATAATATATATAAATAATCACATAATATGCTGATACTATATATATATATATTATAATTATATATATATAAAATACCCAAACCATCCGTATTAATACTATATACTATTATATATAATATTATATATATATATTATAGTATCTATGATCTATTGTTGGTTTTCTATATTTTATTTGTTTCTATATATATATAATATATTATTTGTCCCGGTTTCGCTTCACATGTCACTTTAATCATTAATTTGAATAATCGCGTTTTAATAATTGTTTTTAATTTTATCATTTACATTTACAATCACACCATATTTTAACATTTATCATTTCAATATCATTCTGTCAAAATAAATATTTCATATCTTTTCATTCATATTATATTAATTTATTTTTCCAAAATATTAAGAATGCAAATTCATTTAAATTTCTTTTTTTTTTTTTAATTTTGAATATAAATGATGAATTTCAGGTTTAAAGAATTTTGACTCCTACGAACGGAATAAGGTCAACGAATACGAAATCCTTCATAAGATAATCCGGATTAGGGTTGGTCGAGGACCGGAATTTTGCGCGCCGAACAGCACCGCACACACCGCACCGCACCGCACCAAAAAGTCATTTTGTCGCACCGACTAAACCAGCGCGGGCAACCCCTAACAGGATTCAGGCATCCGATTTTAATTATTTTTGTATTTCTTACTCCAAATCCGACTCCGACTCCGGATCCGATTCGTATAATATCCTATTTCTTGGTGATATTGCAACTATTTAGGATCATGCTTATTTGTTTCCTTTTTCCAATTCAAGCAGGTTAGGATAACTGGAGGTTTGAAATCCTAACTTACTTCGAATTCACCAAAATTCTCCGAGCGCGTAACTTTGTTAAGGAAATAAGGACCCACTCTTATAATAACTTTTTCATTTCTCAATAAATAGGAACAAAACAAACAATAATATAGAGCTGACCTAGCAACGGAATATTTTCCGTACCACCGCCAAAGTGACAGAGAGTGAATGCACCACCACCAACGCACCGTCAGTTATTTCTTTCGTAAGGCACCTCTATACTTTTAAAAATGAACCGCACCATGATACTGGAACTGTGTAACATTGATGGGCAAATTCGGATTCGAATCCGGATTCGACATATATATAAGGTCAATCGATTCGAACCGAATTGCCCATCAATCGTGTAAGGAACTGGAACGTGTAAATTTGTTTCAAACTAAAAACTGCAACCGAAACCATCGATGTACAGGCAAGCTGTTGAGAAAATGCCACGAAGCAAAGCAAAACTATTATGGTACAAACGTTCAAGGACGTATGAGCTATCGATAACGACAAGCGTTCCGGGCAACCGTCAACAGCAAAGACAACGCCGAAAACCATATGAAGAGTTCACGATGCTATCCTTGCAGATCGTAGGCGAACTATCCATAATTGTTTGCAAGACAGTAGGACATTTCAGTAGGACAGTAGGACAACGCATTTTCTTGGACGTTTTGAACATGAGACACAATTAAGCGAAATTTATGAAGAATACTGCTGACAAAGAAGGGGTCGATCGTTCTGTCTGTACGGAACAAACACAAGTCAGAGGATAACCTCAACTCATCTCCAATATCATAACTGGTGAATCATGGATTTAATTAACGCTATGCTTCTGGAGTGGTCCAAATTCGCCACGACCGAAAAAAAGAGCGTCAAGTTCGCAACAATGTCATCCACGTTGATCGTCCTTTTATCGCATCTGGATTGTCCATAAGAAATCTTTTACCCTCCTGGTCAAAACTCTCAATGCAATTTTCTGTGAGGTTTAAAGGCCCTGGGGGGGGGGCATCGGCCAAAGTCAAAAGTGCAAGAAACAAATTGGTTCTCACCATGAAACTACCGTGTACACAAATGACTCGTTGTTCCACATTCATGATGTTCCCAAACCATTACAGATTGAAGTATATATATAATATATAATTCTTCTTCTTCTTCCCTTTCCCATCATTTTCTATTCCCAAAATGAAATTACGGAGAAGCGGTTCGTTAAAACACGATGGGGATCAGAATCGCAGGTCCTCAAAGCACTCACACTTGAGAACTCCAGGGATGCATGGAACAGGAAAAACGTTGGGATCGCTGATAAATGCGCAACGGAACTACTCTTTTTGGAGGACGGTGAAACAGAGTACGTAAGCAATCTGTTTACAGTAAAATCCCCAAACTTTGGGTAGATCTCGTATAAGTTATATATATATAAGTTATATATATAATATATATATTATAATATATATATATATATTAGTATTTAATAATAAAAATTTATATATTATAATATATATAATTAAGTGTTATATATATAAGTATATATTATATATATATATATTATATATACTTAAATATATTTATATATATTTTTTTAATATAGTATAGATATATAATATATATATATATATAATATAAATATATAATACTAACTAGCGTGGTCCCTTGTTACATTTCAGTTGTTGCCTTTGAGGCACTGTCTTGCGGCTGTCGAAACAGTGTTCACAAGAAGGTCCCTTTACACATTAAATTCTGTGTCAATTACGGAAAACGTTTAGAGAATCTGATAAAAGAGGTGTATGGTGATGAATCATATCGCGAAGGGCCGAGTTACGAGGGGTATAGCCACTTTAAAGAGAAGGGGAGTCGCTGGAAGATATAGGTGCGACAGACCATCAAAGCACTAATGATGACCACCATTGCTAAGAGACGGGTGAATCCGAACTGACCGGAGGTAACCCATCGATCCTATGCAATATCGTAGGTTCTCACGGCGTTGTCACGCAATCCTCGACAAGACTTGAACTGGACCGCGGTGTACCACCTTCAGAATTCTCCCCAAGACATGGAAACGTCCTACATAAGCGGAGAGCAATGCTTATGGTAAGAGGATCGAGGCATGGAAAGGGTAATAGCTAGCGAGAGACAGTAGTGCACCTTACACCCGAAACGAAGCGTCACACACACCTCTGAGTGATTTCAGATCACAACGAAACAAAAAAAGGTCTGATAGTCGCCACACGAAAAGTCCTATGACTGAGTCTTCTCTTGAAAATATAAGGTTCAGCATCGCAACATTTGATTTGATGCCATCAGGGTCGTTACAGTTCCAAGCATATAGTGGTATATACAAAGTAATGTCCCCGTGTCTTCTCGCCCCTCTGTCGTAACCGCGTCTTGAGCATTTGGGACAAAAATTAGGTGTTGCCCATGAATAAGTAGGACCGCACACACGTCACTCCTGCCTCTCGAATATATGAACGAAACAGACAGCCCACATATCTGTGCTTTCTCCAATCACCTTACCCCAGATTTAGGTCCAGCATTCTAATCCTTTCCTCGATGAAGAACTGTTAAAGATGACATTTTCAGTGCGAAGAAAAATATCAACGCGTGCCTAGGACGACGTAGCGTTGAAAAGGACAAGATGGCGCTTGCAAGCGATCTTCGACAGTCGGAAAGCCCCTCGCAACAAGTGTTGTGACAGCAAACGAGTACTTGAAGGTGGTAGTGTAATATTGCTTGTTTATTATGCTAGGTCCATTTGCTAGTTTCAGTATTTAAATTACATTTTTAAAATATATGTATTTATTATACATTATAAATACAATTTACATATAATATATATTAATAATATATATATATTATTATATAATATATATATATATATTATATATATATATATATATAAAAGAGCTCTTAACTCCCTGCCCCCTTCCGAGTACATAATTAATCTTAATTATTTGTCAAAATCCCCCAACCACTAAAACATCCATTCAATCAAGCAAATACTTTAATGAATACCCCCACCTGCACTCCCCATCATCTTCCCCCAAGTTTTTCTCTTCTATTCACATTTCATAACAAAACAAAAAATCAAAATAATTTAATATAACAATAATGATACAGCTAAATATCTGCTATTATGCGCATCATCACTCCAGGAATTATTTATTATTATTTTATTTATTTATTATTATTTATATATTAATTATTATTATATTATTATTATTATTATTATTATTATTATTATTATTATTTTCCAATACTGAACGGGAAGAATAATAAAAAGGAAAATAAAATAAACCTACTACTACTACTACTACCTACTACTAACTACTACTACAACAACAACAACAAGGCAAATGAAATTTAATACTGATAAATGTAAAGTATATACCTATTTGGAGTAGGAAAATTTGAACTTAATAGATACCATTCCAAATTGCATGAGGAAGGTTAATTAATTAATTAAAAGAATTAAAATGGAAAGCAAATGCTGGAACGTATAAAGCTAAATAAAGGTCTAGGTTCATTCCAGAAACTCGAATATTAGTCAAAAATATAATAGATTTCTCTGTAAAAACTTAGTTAGCCTCATCGGATCCAGAACAGTTTAGAGCCATACTCAAAAGACATAGAACAATAATAAAGACCAAAGACGGGCCAACCAAATAATTCCGAAATGAGAGGTATCATACGAGCAACGACTACTAAACTAGATATCCATCTTAGGGCAAATTGAGAGGAAAATATAAGTTACAAAATACTAAATAAATTTGACTATCGATTACAGGGCAATTCTTTAGATGCAATTTTAATGAATGTAACACGAAATCGTGGACAACATAAAACTTTTACACGATTCAGAATCAGATTCAAAGACAGATTGGGAATCGGATATTTAAAGAAATGTATAGTTTGACATATGACAAGTCAATCTATATGCTAACAAGTACGTAGAATTTGAATTTTAGGGTAACAGAAATTGGTCTTTGAACTTCAATTCAACTCGATTTCTGATTCCAGAAAATTTGCTGATTCATCCGATTCTCGATGCTGATTTCTATGACAAAAGAAATTCCGATTATAATTTCGATTTTTATAAAAAATCCCTTTTCCCGATTACGAAAAATTGCCGATTCTTTCAATTCTCGATGCCGATTCTTCCGATTCTCAATGCCGATTCTTCCAATTCTCGATGCCGATTCTTTCGATTCGCGTGCCGATTCTCCAATCTCCGACCGATCTTCCGATTCTGGTCCGATTCCAGAAAACCTGCCGATTCTTCCGATTTCTGATGCCGATTCAGACACATCGTACGATCAATGAAAAAATAACAAAAACAATTCACCGGATTCTCTGAAACTACGAGAGTGGATTTTTGCTGAGCATAACACACCATAAATAAAAGTATACATATATGTCATCAAAGAAAGTACTACATGAAAATGTAGTAGGACCTGACTTGAGGTGGTGCCCGATCACCCCCAAAATTGAATGTTACCCTGAAATGAAATTCCTTTTGGGAAATTCCTAGAATGAATAAATGCAGTTATTATAGTAACCAAGAATTGCTAAATATAAGGACTGATTTTTTTTTAATATTTATTTACATCTCGCTTTCAAGCGTTGAGTTTTAACTTATATGTTTTTATGTATCTTCTTTAAGCTGTAACATCTATATTTTAATTTCTTTTTAGCTCTGATTTATATCTTGTTTTCCCTTTATTAAAACTAACTTTTATATGCAATTTGCTTTAATTTTTAACATTTATATTTTAAATTTTTTCAAATTTTTAATAATTTATTTATATCTCGTTTTCCTTTTGCAAGCGTTAACTTAATTAAATTTTCTATTAAGAGATTTAAATTTTATTTTCCATTTTTTTGTTAACTTTTTATTATTTTATGTTTTATTTTATTTATATATTTTTCTTTGTTTATATTTTATTACTTTATACGTTGTATTTTACCTTTATTGCTTTAATTTTAAATTTATATATTTTACAAGTTTTATTTTACATTCTTTGTAAAAAATATTTTAATATTATTATAATTTGTACAATTTAAAGTTTCTTTCATATTTTAATAAAACTTTTATACCTATACCTTGAAAATTTAAATCCATTGAACGAAAAGCAGTAAAGTAGTAAAGCAATAAAGCAGTGAAGCAAATCATCCACTCCACCCCTCCCACCCCTGATCAATTTATTTATTGATTCACGTCATATATGTACCATCATTTAATATATTAAAAACTTTTACAAGTTTCATTTTACATTTTTAAAACATTTTACGTTTTTAATATTAAAATTTTTATTTTGTTTTCTTTAATAAGCTCTTTAATATATTTTCTTTTAAGCTGTGACTTTAATTATTTTATAACCGTTATCTTTTCAACTTCCTACTTTAGTATTTATATTTTCTTGTAATAAACGTTAATATTTTCTGTTATTTTTTTTATTATTTTGTGTTTTATTTTACATTTATTGTTTTGATTTCAAGTTTTTATATGTTATAAGTTTAATTTTCATTTTTAAAACATTTTATCCTTTATACTAAAATTTTCATTCTCCCAATGTTTATTTTCATTTTTTGTTAATTTTTTTGCTTATAACGTAAAATATTAGTTTATTGATTCTAAAACAGTAAATCAGCAGAACAGTAAAGCAGGTGAGCTGTAAAGAAAACAACCCAGCCGATCATCTCATCCCTACCCTGATCATCTGATCAACCTCTTCAAGTCATATATGTACTAGCATCTATTGTAATACAAACACATCAGTTGTATAAACATAACATATAGTTCTTTGTACAAGGAAACAAAAGTTTTATGTTATTAAATAATGTTGCATAATGACTTTAGTACATGTAAATTCATCAAATAATTATCAAACCACCTACCCAAAACGCTCGCCCATCCATGATCTATTGATCTATTGGTCTATTGATTCAAGTCATATTTTTGCATTATTTGTCATAACATAACGCATAAAAATAAACAGTGTCTCTTTTATTAAAATTTATCACTAAGTAAAGTAGTAGACGTTAATTTCAACCTCAAGGCCATGTAATCAGGTAGGTTAACTCATAATGTTTATTTAACATTAACATCAGTGTAAAATGTTATATCCATACCCAATTATTCATATTGAACTAGTGAAATAAATGCTACATAGCTAACATAGCAAAGTGTTCACACTCTGTAAGAAGTGACATAATATCACCTAAAAACTAAAGAGCATAACATACCTAACATACTTTACGTACGAATGAACAGTATTCATTAACAAAGTAACTAACATTAGAAGTTTTAACTTACCATCATATGTTAGCATAGCAATCTCAAACTCTGCTTACTCATACATAACCGAACAAAATATTATTTTTATTAACAACATTTTATTCTTATTACAAGTTTTATTTTATCTATTATTATCTTATTATTATTATTATTATTATTGTATTATTTATTACTTATTATTATTATTATTATATATTATTATTTATTATATTATTATGTATCATATTATATTATATTAATCCAGAATTATCTTATTTCATTATCATTATTCATTATTATTTATTATTATTTATTATTTTCTTATTAATTATTATATATTATTATTATTAGTTATTCCACATAGATTCAAAACTCCAACAACGCGCACGGACACGACTGTCAGTCTATAACTAGAATATTGATCGGTAAATATGATATCTACGTCACACCTAAACATTACGACAATATTAGTAGCTCTAAGGGTAACCCAATCAGTGAGAACTGTAATTTGCTATGACGTCACTGACGCGTCACCAATGATAGCCAAGGAATGACGCATCATCCTGATGGAAGATTTAAACAAACTGTCAAATTTGGCAACAGCGCCTCAGGCACAGACAATTTGTCAACACAGCGCTGCCCAAGTCAAGGGTAAATGCGAATAAAGTACTTAACACTACCTACAAAACTTAGCATACCCCTATTTTTCAAACATATTTCCGTTCCTAGCTTACGAATAAGCTGTTTTCATTAACAAAGTTCTTTGCTATCAACGGTTTAAAGTATGACTACGTTCGACCTCATAAAACTTAGCATAATCTCCAATCTTCTATCACACATCCTGATGGACAATCAATGTTAATATTAAATATTACATCGTATATAACTGCTAACATTAACAAAGTTCCCTACTTCACAACAGTAAAGTATCTAACACTACCTACAAAACTTAATTTAATCCCGCTTTTTCAAACATATCTCTAACATATCAATGCCAAGTTTGCTTTAACGATGTAATATTTAAGAAAATTTAACAAAAATTTACCATAGCCTAACCTAACTATTATTATATTATGTTAACAGGTTATTCATACGTAAGAAATGTTCAGGTTTGTTGTTTTACATTATGTTCTTAGTTCAGGTTAAGATACATTAGCTTTATCGATGTGAAAACTTTGTTATGTTTGCAATTATTCGTTGGTTATTATAATAGATAGGTTAGGTTATGGTAAATATGTGTTAAATTTTTCGAGCAGCCCCAGTGTAGGAGTTGCCTCTTATATATATATATATATATATATATATATATATTATATATATATAAATATATATATATATATTATATTATATATATATAATATATATATATATTGACTTATTCAATAGATACTTCCAAAAATTAAATTTTTCGAAAATACAGATAAATAATAATATATAAATATATTCATAAGTACCACGTGCATCCTTCCCCCCTCTGCTCAGAAACACCCCTTTTTTCTTCTTTCTTTTGAATCCCTCCATTCCTTTACTGAGAGCATTCAACATGGCGTTTGAGAGATAATTGCTCCGATTAGTTTACAAAACAACATCCGATTCCATCGGGAAATTTCCACACACTCACGATCAACGTTTGAATTTGATGCATGTTTTCACATTTTAGAATCATTTATATTCCGCTTGAAAGGTCACCGGAGGTAATATTTTTTTCTCTTATTTTATTTGTACTCTTCTTATAACTTATAAATAGAAAAAGAAAATAGTTATTTAATTTCTTATAGATTTTCAGTGAGAGTTTTATACGATTATTATATATTATTTCCAGTTCTTAATTTTATTTTTTTTTATATTTACTTTATTTTTTTCTCGCCATGGTGATTTTGAATCGTCTGTTTTGATATTATTATTATTATCATTATTAGTGGTTGATCTTATTTCATTCATATTATTAGTATTATTATTACTAGCATTACTAGTGCTTGGCCTTATTTCATTCATATTATTATTATTATTATGTTATTATTATTATTATTATTATTATTATTATTATTATTATTATTATTATTATTATTATTATTATTATTATTATTATTATTATTATTATTATTATTATTATTATTTGTGTATGGTCATATTTCATTCATATTATTAATATACTCGCTTCTGAAAGGAACGCCCATGAGATAACACGTGTTCGTGGTAGGGAACGAAATACCTGGTGTTGAATTTTATTATTATAATTCTTATTATTTCTATGGTATAATTATTATTATTATTATTATTATTATTATTAATTATTATTATTATTATTATATTATGATTATTACTTATTTATTATTATTTATGTATTTCTTATTTATTTTATTCTTATCATTATTATTAATATTATTAATTATGTATTATTATTATTATTATTATTTTATTATTATTATTATTATTATACTCTGACATCTGAAGTGTACTCGTATGATACGTCACGTGTTCATGGTTGAGAACAAGATCCATAGTTTGATTATTATTATTTTTATTGATATTATTTTTATATTTATTGGGCTATTTTCATTTTATTAATTGTAGGTTGCTGTATTATCTTTACATCGTCAAATATGTACATTATACTATATATATATATATAATTATATATATATACTATATTTATATATATATACGTATAATATTATATAATATATATTAATAATATATAATAATATATATATATATATTATATATTTATATATATATATATATATATATAATATACTTTATATAAAATTTATTCATTTTAATTTTTTTGTTAGTATTATATATAATTTTACTATGTGCTAATTTAAATTCATAATACTTCACTAAAGAAAAATACATAATAGCCAAAACGAGGAATGGTAGTTGTGAACAAAAATAAAAAAAAAAAATACTTATAAGTACTGGCACTGGTCACACTTCACGTTAAAATATTTTTTTTTTTATTTTTTTTTTATTATTTAAAAAAAAAAATTATGTATAGAAATCAGTAATTATTATTATTATTTCTTATTATATTATTTATTTATATTATTATTATTATATATTATTAATTATTATTTTATTATTTATATTTATTATTATTATTATTATTATTTCAAATTGATGTTAACTATTGTAATGTTATCTTGATTATACATTAAAGAATTTCGTCTTCATAATATTAAATATTTCGAAATTACTTTTAAAAAGTTTAGAATCCCTTGCCAATCTCAGAATAATTTTATTTGTTTGTAGCTTTGGACCATTTAGTAGTATCATTTAATCTAATATGGTTATCAATTGCTAGTGGTATTAGCTTTAATTATTTTTTCGTTGTACTATTACTAAAATTATGGTTTTTTTATAACGGTTATTTTGAAATTTGCTCTCCTTGATGAGCAGCAAGCTAAGACTGCATCTTCATCTCTCTCTCTCTCTCTTCTGTCACACACACACACACACACACACACACACACAACACACACACACACAACTACCTCTCTGTTTTCTTTTTTTTATATCTACTACGCATACTAGATAATTTACGTTAACCTGCGTAATAATTATGTAATGTGATTAAATGCCATATGTATGGGTAATTGTAAAATAAATACTCAATATACGTAAGCTACGTGTATAGTATCTATTTTTTCCATAAGTATTCAATTCTTTTTATATCCTTAGGTTTACTATGCCAGAATTACAGAAATAAAGGTTTAAATAAAATTTGGCTTTCCTACGATTCTTTTAGAGTTGCGTGGAAATATATATATATATATACTATGTACTAGTTTATCACCTTGTAATATATAATATATATATTATATATATATATGATATATATATTAATATATATAATATATTATATTATATATAATACTATATACTATATATATATATATGATATAATTATATATTATATATACATAAATATATATATATATATATATATATATATATATATATATAATATGATTATATATATTATATATTAATATATATAATAAATATATATATCTTATATATAATATAATATAAATATACTATATATTATATATATATAAATACGTTTAGTATATATATATATCATATATATAAATAATATATATAATATAATATATAGATTATATATATAATATTATATATATATAATATACTAATCTTAAATACTTACTACTACTACTATATATAAGTATATATATATCATACTAATATATATATAAAACACGTATTACTACTAAATATAATAATATATATATATATATATTTATATAAATATAATTATATAATAATATAATATTATATATATTATATTATTATATATATATATATATATAATAAATAAATATATATATATATATTAGTATATATAATATATATATTTTAATTTTACATAATTTCTTTTATCGATATGGTACACTTAAATCATTAATAAGGCTTCTATTATAATTCTGTTTTATTCCAACTCTCTCTTTCTTCTTTTGTTCATTAACGACTCTCTAAAAACATAAAAAGCCTTTTGTAACTTCTTATTCTTTCATGTTCATTTTATATAATTTTTTATTATGTTAAGCTAAGTTAGCTAATGTTCATTCGTTTAATAAGAATATATTGTTTTTATTTTATTTTTAAATTATTAATTATATATTATTTATTATAATATAATATATATATAAATATAATATATATATAATATATTAAATATTATATATATATATATATAATATATATATGACTGAGGAAATTATCGAAGGCAATCCATGAGATTGGGCAAGCAATGGGATGATGCTAAATGGGTGATAAAGCTTCTAATAAAAGAGAAAATCTCCACATATAAATTCATACATTTCTAATTTGAAATTAAATTAAAATTTATGTATTTACCCTTAGCATTCTCATTTATTGACAAGTTAAAAAACGGTTAGAAAGATGTATTTCATTAAATTTTTTTATCTACTCTAAATTCAATCTTTGTCTCTAACCTCTCTCCCACCTTAGAAATAGGACGCATCCACACACACATGTACGCACATGAAAAACACACATTTTGCTTAAATATTATGAAGATAAAACAATCAGTAAACTGTAGAATGTAGATAAAATGTAGCATGTAGATTAAAATATCAATGTTCGATACCGAGGAAAAATATCGACACATATCAGCATTTCGGCGGACAAAATATCATCGATATTCTTTCGATAATATGGGTGCGGAAAAACAATATACAATATCAAATATATATATATATATATTATAATAATATAATATAATATTATATATATATATTATATAATACATATACTATATATAATATATAATATATAAATATATATATATATATACTATATAATATAATATATAATATAATAATATAATATATATATTATAATAATAATATACATTATATATAACCCTTATCGGCGATAATTGTTGCGATACACATATCTGTCGCACCAGTCCATTTTAAATCCTGATTTTATTTTACGAAAGCAATCAATCAATGCATCATTAAAGAGCAGATGATATGGAAGTAGCCTTGAAGCAATTGACCTTTGACCTTTCTCGCATCTCTAAATGAGGCGGAGCAAACCTATTATTCATTTGAAGGTCTTAAAAACCTCTTTAGCTTCCTTCATCTTTATTATCGGCACAAATACGATGCATGATTGTAGCATATCCAAAAGCAAAAGACAAAATAAATCTTCAAAAATATGGGAATAATTATGGAATGCGGGGCTTGGGCCGGGGGCCGGGGGCCGGGGGCCGGGACCGAGGGACCGGGCCGGGCCGGGAGCGGGACGGGCCGGATGGCCGGAGGCCGGGGGCCGAGGGGCCGGGGCCGGGGCCGGGGCCGGGGCCGGGGCCGGGGCCGGGGCCGGGGCCGGGGCCGGAGCCGGGGCCGGGGCCGGGGCCGGGGCCGGGGTCAGAGCCACAAGGTTTAGAGTAGCGTCGGAGCAGAAGAAAAAAAGTTATGGTGGAATTTGATCAAAATGTTTTTTATTATAAAATAAAGTTGTTGAGAGCCGGAGTTGGAGTTGGAGTTGAAGCTGGCAAAAATATTACCGGTTTCGTATGGAAAACTCATTTGAAGTAAATTCGACCATACACACCTTCTAGAAGTCTAATGTTTGAAGTAGAAGTGTACCGGAATTCCGGTCGAAATTTCAGATTTATTTTCGTCTCCGGTTTCGAACAAAATTTTGCAAAATTCCGACTTAAACCCAAATTTCTTTCCTTTCTGATAAATATTTACCTATTAAAATAAAAATTTCCTCAATCTGTTTGTAAAGATGTTAATTATTTTTTTAATAATTATTTTACAACTACTATCCCAGTCTTTGATACATATAATGTAAGTTAAAAAGAATTTAAAAGAATATACTACACAAATAATGTGTATGACAACGAACTACAGCAGTCAACTTCCATTACGTAATTTCTAAATTTTTGTTTATATTTTACAAAATAAAAACACTAAAACATAATTCTAGATAAAAAGAACAAATCGTTTACATACCGTGCCTACCTAATACCTAACCTACTTTTAAAAGTTGCAAGTTTATCACATACTGAGGCAAGCCATTCCAAACATTAATTTTAAGTTGCTGAAAAAGCATTCCTTTAAATTTTGACAAAGCAAAACGCTTCTTTTTATTTTTCTTCTGTGACCTTTATTTCTTTTATCATGATTTTGGATGAAAATCTGAATCTCATAAATGGAGTTCAAAGATTAAATTGTAAATAAACCTTAATCATATTCCTTCAAAGTAATCTTTCCAGACACAATGCCCATTTACTTCAAACTCATCTCATAACACTTGTTTATAAAATCACCAGTCATTTTTGTATCTCGATGTTGAGTTCTTTCAAACTTATCAATGTACTTTCTTCATTAAGGGGTTCAAACTTACGATCAGTGTTCATTTAATGGTTCAACATAACTTATAGTGCTTAATATTATAAGCAGCATTAAAGTTTATAATTCCTAACATTTTGTTAGCTTTATTTTAACATTCCAAACTTTGACCAAACATTTTCAAATTGCTAGACCATTCTATAATCCAAGTGTTTATCTTTATCAACAGATTCCATTCACTCTCATTCATGTCAAATTAAGATCGTTATTTGAGTTGCCAGTTTGAAGTTTTGAAGTTCCTTACACTTTTTGTTACTGAAACTCATTCTCTATACTTATCAGCCCATCCAAGAAGTTTGTAAAGATATTATGAATTTTATCCAATTCTAAAGATTCGCAACAGAGAAAGACAATTTAGTTTCGTAGGCAAAGTTAGACATCTTGATTTTTATTCCTTCATTCAAATTACTTATACAGAATAGGAAAATAACTGATTCCAGCGCAGAACCATGAGAAACACCAATTTTTACCAACTTCCGTGATCATTTATGACTATTAAGCACTATACATTTTCTTCTGTTACTCACACAATTTATTATCCAGTTATAAATATATCCACCAACACCAAATTGAGATAACTTTTCCATCAGTTTGGCATGGGATACTTTATCAAATGCTTTACTGAAAGGTTAAAAAATAATATCAACTTGCTCCGTTTTGCAAACACAATCAGTAACATACTCCAGTTATTTAAAAGGTATTTCGAACAAGTTCTATAACCCTTCTTACCTTCTTAGAGCCATATTATACGTATATATATATATATATATATATATATATATACATATAATAATAATATATATATATATAATATATATAATATATATATATATATATATATATATATATATATATATAGTATATACATACATTGATCTTAATATATATATATCTTTTATTTTATTTATAGTATATTATATATATATATATATATATATATATATAATATATATATATATATATATATATATATATATAATATATAACATACATTATATATATATATATACTATATCTATATATATATATATATATATATAATATTAATATATATATATATATATATATATAACTATATATATATATAATATATATATATATATCATATATAATTATTAATAATATAATATAATATAATTATATATATATATATATATATATATATATATATAATATATATATATATATATTATATATAAATATATATAATATATATATATAATATATATATATATATATATATATATATATATATATATATATATATATAAGATGTAGTGAATGAAAAGAATAGGAGATAAGAAATTGGTAGTTTTAAGCGAAACTATATGACAGATTTTTTATGTTGATCGAATATTTTCATAATTCGAATACTACTTCTGTTACTCTATGAATTCATATCGCAAACAACTACTCTGAAGTCTCTGAATACTCTCATGGCAGATTTTGTGACTCGTTTTCCTCAAATTTTATCTGTGCAACTCTGTGTCTCGTTTTCCTCACATTATGGTCATTATGGTCATTATTTTATGTATTGTGGGTAAATTTCTTTCTCATATTTTTGCAGCTTCCATTACTTTGAACATTTTCATACTGTATGTATTGCACATATCAGCCCATAATCAGAAGATGATTTCGGTTTTTCTTCTATTTCTAGTACATATAATATAAACGCTGATCCATTTTCACTAAACTCTTAAAATAAAGAAAGAAAAGGAAAATTTTCACATGCGTATTTTTTTTCATTGGTATTCTTCTTACATTTCTTGCTTTCTAATTACTTCCTAAAATGAAAACGATTTACTATTTTACTCTTTTACCATAAATATCAATACAGTGGATAATGCAGATTAAAGATTACTTCTATAATGAAACGTATATATTTTTTATCTATGGTTTACGAAACCGAATTTAAATTATCTAAAAAAAAATTCCATGATTCTATGATTCTATAGTTATCGTTCTCTTTATTTCAATTACTCCTCCTCCTCCTACTCCACATCCTTTCCGCGTCTCACCACGCCGCATTATTTTGTTGTTAACTACGTCATTTCTTTAACCTATGGCAACCAACTCCAATGTTCCTTCTGATAATGCGATCTGATTCAATGGAATTTTTACCTATAACGAGAAAAACTGATTTAAACTAAAGAATAAAATTATAATTGTTTGATATCAGTTATTAGACAAAGATGGATTTTCAAAGCACGTAAAATGTTAAATGAAAAATTTTATGAAACATTGAAAATTGAAAATAGTATGGAATAGAATATATATTAATTATATATATAATTGTCCATGCTTATGAAAATCATTAGTCTGAAAAGTCTATAAAGAGAAAAAATTGCTTTGACCAAATGTATGATAACATAAAGAACAAATTTATTGTATATGTGAAGCCATGCACAATTTGCACATATTTAATTTTTATTCCTTTCACCACTTAACAAAAATTACAAAGAGTAAAGATATTTTTCATAATATTTATATCATTCGGTTAGTGATAGTTTAATATCATTAATACACTATGTATTATTACTTTTATTGCTTTAAATATCCAAAACTTTCTTATTTCAAAAGTGAGGATGGGAATACAGATGTTATGCTGTACATCATTAGTACATGCAAATTAAAACAAACTACATGACAAATTCTGTATTTACTTTTACTATATATATATATATATATATATATATATATATATATATCATATAATATATATATATATATATATATATATATATATATATATATATATATATATATATATAAATAATATATATAATATATATATATATTATATATATATATATATAAGGGCCTTTTCGCCCTTGCTTGGAGTACTGTTTCTCACATCTGAGGGGCTCCGGCTCCAACCCTTGAATGTTTTAAAATATCAAGAGGTAGTAATAGGGAAGATGATTTAAGAAAAATTATAGGAAATAAAATGAGCTTAACCAATCAAATAAGGAAAGGCAAAGAGAGAGGCAGAAAATTAATTTGCAGGAATAGTAATAAGAATCTGAAGAAGTTTTTTAGCTTTTATAAAATTAAAAGTAAGAATAAGACGATTGGTCCAATTAAAATTAAATGAAAATTTACTGAGTTCAGATAAGAAAATGGTCAACATTTTCAATGCTTATTTTTGCTTCAGTTTTTACTGAGGAAAGATTAGATAATTAGTTTGGAGATAATAGTTCTTGTCTGCATGTAAACAAATAGACTTACAGAATTTGAAATTTTAATGTAAAAGATATAAAACGTTTTATTAGATCATATTGACCCAAGTAAAGCTGCAGGCCCTGATGGCATATATGGTAGAATTCTGAAAAGGGTAGTACCAGCATTGCAAGGCACTGTATTTGATTTTTAGCGATCTATACATTGGTGAAAGTACCAGATACTGGAAAATGGCACTTGTTTTGTGCTATTTATAAGAAATGGTAGTAAGGGAGAATTTGGAAATTATATGGCAGTTAGCCTTTAACTATCTCTGGTTTGTAAGGTTCTGGAAAAGTTACTGAAGGTCATATAGAGAAATATTTAGAAGATAACAAGGTATTGTTGACTCCCACCCGGTTTCAGAAAGGGTAGGTCATGTTCAGACAAACCTTTTAGAATTTAAATGGAGATACATTACTGACTGTATCACCGAGGAGATCCAGTTGAATATTGTATATGTTTAGACCTTAGTAAGCTTTTTGATAAGGTTCCCCTCATAAGGCTGATGAAAAGTTATTGCAATGTGGTTTAGGTGGAGTGGTACATGGTTTGGATTAAAGAATGGTTGCGAAGAGAAAAAGTGTGTACAACTAAATGGGGAATAAATCATCATGGGAAATAGTGAAGCGTGGTGTCCCACAGGTTCAGTGCTGGGGGCCACATGTTCCTCATGATATATTAAAATGATTTAAGACAGGGACCTTATAATGCAAGGTTTCTAAGCTTTGCAGATGACACTAAAGTGGCCACCTCAGTTAGGAATAGTGAAGGAGGCATAAAAGATTTCAAATGATCTTGATAACTTCTTAGGTGGGCAGATAAGTGGCAAATGAATTTTAAATAGTAAAAAGTGGTAATAGGTTCTTCACCTGGTTAACTCAAATCAAAAGTTTAATCTACGATATGAATGGGGATTGGCTTGAGTCCTGTGGGACCAAGAAAAAGATTTAGTGTGATTATAAAGCAGTATTTGAAAGTAGTAATAAAGTGTTTTGGAAGCTAGAATAAAGCTTATAAGATCGGGGCATAATCAAATCGCAATGTTGTCTACAAGGAGCAAGGAAGTAATAAGTAAACTGTATAATTAGCTATGTTAGGCCAGTAATAGAGTTTTGTGCACAAGTTTGGGCTTATATAAAGAAAGACTTGGATATGCTAGAGAGAGTGCAACGTAGAGCAACAAGGTTGATTTCTTGGTTTAAGGGTAAGAGCTATGAGGAGAGCTGAAGGAGTTAGGAATGTTTTCTGTAGAAAGGCGATTTCTCAAGAGGGGACATGATACAAGTCTACAAAATATTACATCTAATGGATAATTACCAAAGATTGGTTGAAAATGAGCCCTTAGGAAGCTTGTTCGAGAAGAACCAGGGGGCATATAAAACATTAGAGAAAGCATGCAACTTGATATAAGAAGCATGCATTCAGTAATAGGGTGGTTAAATTTTGGAATGATCTGCCAGAGGAGGTTGTTGAGTGTGACCTACTTGCAAGCATTTAAGAAAAGGTTAGATTCGTTTATGGATATGGTTTGGGAATCATATATATATTGACGAAGCCAAATTGGCAAGTTTTTTTGTTGTGATATAGTTATAGTTAGATGCATGTGTGACGATAACTTAGTTATTAATGCATATGGATGTGTTGGGTATCATATTTATACTATCATGGTAGTTTTTGACTAAGCAAATTGGTGGATTTTAGTTACAAGAATTTTGACAAGCCTAGGGTGCTTTGTGGATTTTGCATGAGCATGTTTTGGGTAGTGGGGTTGACTGGGACAGTCTCGATAGGTCCCATGTGGCCTTTTTACTGCTCTATATTCTTAAATGTTTCTAATAGTAATGTTTCTATTGGATAGAGTTGGAGTCTAAGCTAAGAGACTAGATTAACTTTCCCTACTTTCTAACTCTCTTGACCCTCTATTCTCTGCGACGTGACGTTGGGGGCACTAATCTCTTTTCTATAGTACTAACAACGGTAGATGCCTCAAGGAGTTGGCCGCTCCGCATTCCACCTCCCATTGGCGTCGCCCTCGTAATGTACAAGGGGTACCATGCTCTCGCATGAATTTTGCGTGAGCATCGAAAATCCCAGACTCTCTTTGTGGTGCCTCCTTCTTTCCGCCACTTCTGTTCTGTTGGAACTCCTTGCCATCTTCTGTTTTTTCCAACTGTATTTAATCTTCCTCTCTTTAAAACCCACGTCTGCGCTCACCTAAGAGATTTGCGTTAGGCTTGGGTGGGTTTTCATGTATTTTATTTCCTGCCCCCTCCTTGAATAGGGCCAGCCCGTGAGTGGTGGTAATCTGTAAATATATATTATAATATTATATATAATTATATATATAATATATATTTTTATATAAAAATTATATATATATATATATTAAATATTTATAAAAATATGTAATCTTTATATATAATTTCATGTTATATATATTCTATATATATTTTTATTTATATATTATATATAATATATATATATATATAATATATATATATATATATATATAATATAATATTATATATAGATATATATAATTATATATATATATAATTACAGGCTACCACCAGTCACGGGCAGGGCCTTTTTCAAGGAGGGGCAGAATAATAAAATAGAAAAACTCTCCGATACCTAATGTAAATCTCTCAGATAAGCCCATACGGAGGCTTTAATGAGAGGAAGATTAAATATAGCAGGAAAAATATATGATGGTAGGGAGTTCCAGAAAACAATATGGCTGGAAAGGATGCACCACAGCGAGCAAGTCTGGAATTTTCAATCCTCACACAAAATTCACATGCGAGCAAAGCACCCCTTGTGCTACGAGAGAGTCTCAGTAGTGGTGGTACTCGGGAGGCCAACTCCCTCAGCACATGCTGTTGTAGTACCTATAGCAAAGAGATCGAGCGCCAACGTCAAGTCGCAGGGATAGAGGGTCAAGACCCTATTAAAAAGAAGGGTAGAACTGGAGC
>JABUQX010032435.1:40000-42500 GCA_015478945.1 Trachelipus rathkii
TATATATATAATATATATATATATATATAATAATATATAGAAACTATAACACTAAACAAATCGTAAATTAATAGCCGTTTATAGGCTTAGGTCCTGTGCTGTAAATCGTACCCCTCAAACTGAAGAAGTTCATTTGTATTTTTCTCGAAATGAACTCAAGAACGTCCTTCGATTTGGAAGAAAAACTTGCCAAATCTAAAACGCCTTAAGTCTAAGAAGAAATACCAATGTGTGGCATAAATAAGCTGGAGGGAGATGAACAGAAGAAGACATCACCGGGATTGTCTAAAGTAGATATATGCAAAGGTTCAGAGAAGAGTTATAGCTTGGTTTGAAGTAAGATAGTAGTAGTGCGTTGGATTTGAAGGAAGATATCGGAGAAAGAGTAAGAAACAAAGTTTGAGTTGACATTTTAGCAAAGTGCCAGGCAGAGAGATAGTATAATAAATAATATGTAATAACTGTAAGAAGAAAAATCAGAGAATTTATTTCATTTCCTACTGGGAAAGATTAAAACTATCAAAAATTCTTTACGATTCCAAGACGAAATGTGAGCTTTCGTTAGAATAAGCAAAGTTAAAAGAGTTTTATGAGGTCTAGTTGAAGGGAAAGCAAATGAAATATAAGCTCCATTCGGAGAGAACAACCTGGCTATGTGTTTCGTGAACTCCGAAGGACCTTTCCCTTCGTAAGAAGGATTATTTCAAAAGAGATCAAATAAGCACAACTGCAAGTCCGAATAGTATGTTCCACTGAGGTTCCAAAACCGTTTCCTTACCGAAGAGAGAGGCCGTTACTAAGAAGACTCCAACAAGAAACGGAAATGAAAGGTGATGCAAAAAAAAAAAAAAAAAAAGAAAAAAAAAAAACGATAAAAAAAATGTTTAGTCATGTAAGAAGAAAGACTGAAGAATAAGAAAATATTTAGTATGTTACAATTATTACGGTATGATACGATCTTTGATACTGTATTGAGGTTGCACAAACTGTTGAAAGTTGATATGGACGGACCATTGATGAGTAAGTTCACCATCTATATATCTTAAGAGCTGAATTATAGCCATTGACGAAGGTTAGTGCATAAATCACCAAGAATGGTGATTGAAGAGAAAGGAGAAGGTAAGAGAATGTGCTCTATTTGGGCATTCCGGTATTAAAAGAATTTAAAATAGTCAGTAGAGTTGAAAGTAAATAAGGAAAAGAAGATGAATTTAGTCTGAGATTGGCAAAAGAGTCGGAGCCTAAGGTAGAAATATTGGCAGACTTCAAATTAGGACCACGAGAGCAGACACCGCGCGTTGCGCACATATTCAATATATTCACCAATAATGCATTCACCATTGGATGAAAATTAAGGGTAGAGGCAGTAGGGGGGAACGAAATAGAGTTTGCTGTCTGGGTGCCAAAACACCTGACCCGAGTCTGACAAATCCCAAGCGACAATGAAAGAGTGGATAAGGAACTAACTATCTTTGGAAGTAGCTACTCCTTGAATAGGGATCTGTCTGTGAGCGATGGTCGTAATTGTAAAGAAAAACAAAGAAAAAAAGAAACAAAATAAAAATAATGTCAACACTTACACAATTTTTTAAATTGTTTAAATATAAATAAGTGTGTAGATATGTAAGGTAATGTATGTTATATGTGAAGAAAGAGGAGCGGAGTTACTGTCGAACACACACATGTCAAGAAGAACTCCACGTGTAAGGTCGAAAGTAAGCTGTAGTTACGCTGTGTTAAGTAGGATCATAAAGGACGAACCATTTGGCATCGCAGAGTACATGAATATTTCAGACCAACCTGGCATTTCATATACCTAATATGTCTTTCCTCTCTTGCATGGCGACTAAGTCCTATCTCAGTGATATAAAAGTGATTTCAAACATCATATAAATTAGAGGATATGAAGTGTCTTCGTAACTTTTCCACACTTACCCGGTTGCCTTCCTTGTATAGGGGTGTTTCGTCCTAAAATGGAGTACGCGTCACATTTCTGTAGTGGTTACCCTCACGTAAGTTTTTCTCATATGATGAAGTCAAAGGTGATACGCCTGATCAACTCTACCACTCTCACTGAATATACCAATTTATTTGTAGCAACCGGACCTTTTCTTTACCTTATATACTGTCGTTATTATAGTGAGCATGCTCTCTTAACTCTTTAGTAGCGTGCATCTTATTTTAAAGACGGTTCATTTGACTCATCATTTCAACAAGTTTCAACATTTCTAAATCTACTTCTCTGACTCCAGGTTTCATGTACGGTACATATAAATCCTAGAACGCTTTTTCGTCTCTTAATTTAATTATTTCTTTTGACTAACAAACTTCTTATCTTCTCTCTAATGAACTTTAAATCATTAATATATATATATATTATATATATATATATATATATATATTATATATATATATATAATATATATATATATATATATATATATATATATATATATATATATATTATATATATATATATATAAACTGCATATAAATTAGG
>JABUQX010032435.1:50000-78879 GCA_015478945.1 Trachelipus rathkii
ATTCCTTTTCGCTGTACGCTATTGTAGTTTTTGAGATATAATTTCTGTTTTTTTTTTTTTTTACATTTCCGAGACCAGCACTGGACACAGAATCTCCAAGGCCTAATGCTTATTCCGTTTTACTGTAGGCATTAATAGTTTTTAAGATACATAGGACGGATAATCGAAATGCTGGCCTATATATATAATATATTTATATATATATATAGATATATATATATATATATATATATATATATATATATAAGTATATATATTATACAACTATATATATATATATATATATATATATATATATATATATATATATTATATATATTATATAATATATATATATATATTATATATTATATATATATATATAATATAATGATTTATATAAAGATGGACTTTATTCATTGAGTATTATTGAAACCTTTCAAATATCTACTGAATGTATAAAAATTTGAAGGTACATAATTTTTTTTTTTTTACTGTTTGTTTTTCCCGGTGAAGTGAACGTAATTTTTGATTCCAATTTTCTTAAAAAGTGTATGAATTTGAAGATTTATTCTAAATTTGAGAATGAATGTATACCGGTGTTAGCATTGCTTGCCAAGCATTTTAGTTTGATACTTAGATTAAAAGGTGTAGAAAGCGTGTGTCACAAAGTTAATGTGAAATTACCAATAATAGGATGATGATATGAAGATTATATACGGTTTTGAGGCGTATGTTAAAGAGTGGAATCCTGTTTTCTCTGATTCCATTGACGGTGCGCGTGTACTAGTAAACATTTGGCTTCGACAGTGGTAGTTATACTGTTTTCTCCCAAATATTATTTTTTTCAATATTAGATAGAAATTCCTACAAGCTGATTGCAGGGTTTCGTGACGGTGCGCGTGTGGAACGCATTGATAACGTTCTCTAGTCTTAGAATAAAAAAAGAAACCGTGAGTGATCTAATGCGTGCTGCTCGTTTGGTATCGCGTGGCGCTGAGGTAGATGCCCCTAACTTGTTATCAGTATCGATCTCTTTTATAAATAAGTACCCACAACAGTCTAAGGAATCGTCCATATCTCATATAAGTCTCTAATTCGAGAGTTTTCCTCTCTAACTTTTCTTTTTACTATCTTACTTCAGTTTCGTAACGGGCGGCTGTTGTGAGCGTGTACGTAACGTAACTTGAACGCAAATGGTCTAATCACTATAGACTTCTATTCGCTCCCTTGGTTATATAGAGTAGAACCATTCGAGGGAATGAGATGCTACGTGCATTATTGAGTAGCTGCTGACTGTCTATCACTGTGTCGTCCTTTTCACGAATAGAGTAATGAGCTACGATCTCAGGGTATAGTATGAGTGGGACGAGCGTGAGGCGTTACACCCATTACAGGTCAGTTTTCCCACCGCTTCTTGAAAAGATAAGGTGTGCTCAGTGAGAAATAAATGCGTGTATTGAGTGTTATACGCTCCCTATATACTAGTTATCAGCAGAAGTGCTCGGCATGCGATTGTTTGTATTCTCCTTCTCGAACATAACGCAAAGGGCGCATAGTGTGTGCTATATTCAGCCATAATAATAAATTATGTATAGTGTCTAAGTAATTAAGTACTATACTCAGTGTCTCCTTCTACGATAAACTAGTTTTTTAGATAGGACTTATAACAGAAGTCTGTGTATGCCATCATCAATGTAATGTATCTAGTTTCGTGCGCATGTGCTCGTTTGCCGGCACTCCTAGGACAAGCAGCTATCTATGGATACAAACAGAAAAGAGAGATTAGAGTGCACACACGTAAGAAAACTTAAAAAAACGTCGCAACTATATATATACACATCATGGAGAGGAGAACGTTTAGTCGTTAGAGGAGAAATTAAGATAAGCATTGTGTTCGCAGAGGACCAGTGGTCTCTGTGGAGCCCAACTCCTTGTAAAATTTTGGTTATAGATCGTAAAAGATATCCTGGAATGAAATTCGTATAGGTTATCATATTAGAAATAACCAATACAGAGCAGTGAGCACAGCACTCACGAGAATACCGTTTCTCTTTCCTGAGCCGTTTCCGTATATGCTTGTAAAGTAATATCTCTCAAAGGTGCACGCGTTTGTCCGTGGGTCGATATAAAGCTATCACAGTCAGAGAGCGCAATATTCGCGGGTCAGTCCGCATGAGAGCGCATAGATTACTTATCATCTTGTATGGTTGGTAAGTTATAGTCACGACGGGTATTAGTTAGCGTATGTAATATCCCTGCTGCTAAATGCTGCTGCGTGTCACTATTGACATATGAAATTATTTTTTGTTGCCTACACACGGGTACTCTACGAGTGGCATTCGTGTAAATGGGGCAATTAAGGGCTCGGTGAGGCGCCACGCTCACCTGAAGAACGCTAACGCAGGAAATTAACCTAACGAATATCACCGTACTATGCAACCCTCATCATTGCAAAAGCAAGCAGCAGCGTGAAAGGATTGATCGGTGGATTATGGCGCTACCGTCAGTGGGTGATTGGATATATGTTATTTACTCTGCTGCACTTCACTTTCAGGCGGTAACTTACACCTGCTTATCGGGGGGAGTGGTGGTGGACTCACCTGAAGAACGCGTAACGCGAGGGAAAAACCTCAACTCACAAAGAGGGCTATATCATCACAGTGACAATTAGTCCCGTCCAAAGCAGCCCTACAGTAAGCAGACACTACCCAAGAGGGCAGCGACGCCGTTTCTTTCTGCCATCTCATGATATTGAGGAATTTGCCTAAACCGGACGCTTGCCGAGAAGAGAGTAACTCACGCATAAACTTAAATAGGCACAGCTAACCGTACGCGAGGTGTGAAAGAAACCAAAAGGGATCCTTAGTTAAGGCGACTGAAAAGGGAGGAGCTCACGCGTTAGGCCTGCAGGCCGAAAGGTCCTGGAGCCGATGCCGCGTATGGAGTAAATTCGTGTTGGGAAGCAACGATCCGACGCCGAAGTGTTTTGAATCAGTAGTCTCACTCACCACATGTCCCATAGACGTAGGTTTCTACGACCGACTAGGGTGTCATTATGGCCCCTCCGTACTTCCGTACGTCGCTATTCGGTTGCGGTGTCTCTCGATGACTCGGTTTGAGCTCTCGCGAATCTCTTTAAGCAGGGGTAAAATTACTCTCCATCTATAGATTAAATATTCCCTTACACAAAGAGACACGAAAAAAAGAAAACCACAAGATACACTTTCGATTAAGGGGATGTGTAGAAAAAACTGTTCTGTGAATTAGTATATTTATGAGTATTGTAGCGACGAAAGAGTAACTACTCACGAGTGTATTCATAAATGCTCTCAAAAATGTAGACGTTCGTAGCCCGAAAATGGTCGGCTTCAATTCACCCTCCCTGATTCTAGCTTAACGCAGCTCTGGTCGTTATAAAGTCTAGTTAACGAATCCCGAGATATCTTATCACTCTTTTAGAATTTCCCCGGAGTATTCGAATATAGAGTAACGATCACGACTCAGTTTTTTCATGGTCATTTGCTCTCGAGCTCCGAAGTGTGATTACCCAAGCTAGGGCTATCCTCTACCGCGCGGCACAGTCGAGAGCCTGCGTCACACACAGATTGTACACGGGTTGTGGTAACCAAAAACCGCGATCTACAATCGTGTTCCACGAAAGGCTATCATGTCAATTCTGCTCGCCGGTTGAAGACTGCCGCCGGGTTTTCCGAGTTTGCGGGCCCGCCCCGTTGCTCTGACGCCTCTCGGACGTTAAATGTTGTTAAAGTGTGCTTCTTGACTGGGGGAATAACGTCCTCTGCTCAGCCGCCCCTGAGGAGGCGAAGTCGTGCCCCCGCTATGTCTCGCAGCGCGCGACGCGGTGTAGTTTGCGACAGCTTACTCGTCCCGTTTTGAAACACGGACCAAGAAGTCTAGAATATGCGCAAGTCAAAGGGTTGTCTAACCACCAAGGCGAAACGAAAGAGATCCTTTCATAGGCCTCATCCGTTTCGGTGGTGTGTTGCTTCATCATCGCGTTATTTATATTTCCCCAGTCGCATCTCGCTTCTCGGCATCAGGGTCCTATTTCATTAGGCGTAGTGAGTAGGTTGCCTCTGTCTACCCCCTAGTAATTTAACCACCTGTATTGGACGCGCTAAAGCTCACGGGCCTCACGCGCTACCTGAGCTCCTTCTCTCAGCTAATGCCTAACTCAGGGATAGTACGTCTTACCCCGTTCCCAAACAATTTATGAACCAAATTTTTTGATCTTGTTCTTTAGGGGACGGGTATAAGCACGTAGTTATTTATCGCGTTACGCTAAGGCTTGTTAAGTGTGAGTGTAGTTTATAACAGGCTCCCGAGTACTGATACATATTTCTGTACCCGAAAGATGGTATCTAGCCTGGCCAGGATAGATATGCACAGTAGTGAGGTGAAAATCCTACTTGAGTAAGAGGTCTATCACGCAGCAGATTCTTGAATAACGTGAAATTCACGATCATCACAACTGCTACAATAGGGCGTAAAAGACCTAATATTCGAACACTCACGTAATCATCTATCTACTGCACGATAGAGTATCTCTCACTCCTACAGTAGATTAAGCTATTTCCGTTATCGGCATTATGTGAATTTTCATCACGAAAGTACGAATTATTAGGAAGGTCTCAAGGACGATTGAATACCTCATATTCTCAGCCCATATAACTCATAACCGTTGAAGAAGAAAGGGATTCTTTCTTTTTCAATTAGTAAGCTCTCTTATGTTCACGATAATCCGAGTACTTTAAGTGGGTCACCATTTTATTGGTAAGAGCATAAACTGCACTCACGCTGTAGGTATATTAAATCACTAAAAAGTCGAAGTTATAGAGGGCCCTATAAGTAACTCAGACTCATGTAGAACCAATGAAAGGCGTTATGGTCGACTCAATAACAGCAGTCAGGTGGCCATGGTAAGTCGGCAATTCCTCCAAGGAGTGTAAAGTATTGAGTAAAACTCACCTGCCGTAATATTTAAAGCTAAAACAATACTCTCGCTTAAGCGACGCCTGTGCTAAGAATGCATGGCAGCCGAGGTACAGAGTCTTCTTACTACTTTCTCCTTTCACGGATGAGGAGACCTCCCTGAATGAGGATGATAGCGTCTCGAAGACGCGACGAGAGTATAGGAGTGAGTCACTAAATATATATATATTTATTACTATAATATTAGTTGAGCGTGACTCAAGTGAAGTATCATGTTATCATGTAAGCCGTGATTATTAGTAGGTAAGCCGCTCTTACTTTATGCGATCTATATATATTAATTATATATTTAATTATATATTAATTATAGTTAATATATATAATGTCACGTATATAATGTTATACCGTCTATGGAGAGTGTTAAAGTTCTTAATCAGTCATATAACTGGTCTTTGTTATCTGATGAGTTCTCAGACTCACCTAAACTCCTCCTCATAACAACTCATGCGAGCTATCTGTAATCCAAATATCTATCTCAAAATTAACTACAATATAAAGCTACGAGGGTATAATATAGGATAAATAATCTCATATGCAACACTCGGCGTATATCGTATATGTGTTTCGAGGAATATAGATTATATTCCATCGCGTCAAATTAGTGATCTAGTCTGACTCCACTTAGATTATTTCTTCTCTCGGAAATTGCTCTGAAGGCATGAACACTGTATCATAGAAAATACATACTACAACAAATAAGAATATACACACACTATTAAAAAACATATAAGAGAAACAATCACAGCACAGACTGCCATGCTCTATATATACACACCTACACATATATTAGCTATTTTAACAGTGAGTTCACGAAATAGAGAGTAAATATGTGATACATTGATTTTATGTACTGAGAGTGTATACTTCGTCACCACTACTAAAATTCTTATTTCCTACTTTTTAATATTGTTAACATTATTAACTAAGATATACTGATTATTTACTAGTAGGATAAGTGCAGCAAAGTCTATGCAAGAGTCAAGTAACTAGAGAATCAAACTGTGTTAGGTCATATTATAGTTGTGTCGGGCATCTCTCTGACTATAGACATAGAGGGCATAATGAGTAATGTACTATGACTGAGCTGTGAGATCACTCACGTTTCTGCATCCCTCTATCTTAGTTTCTTATCTGTTTACTGTTCCAATCACAGTTATATAAATAATAAGTATACAGTACTTAGCTCAGCATGGACAGGTCAGGCATGCTAGATACTATAGAACAACTATCTCACAGTTTTAAGTGGCTGATTGCACTAATAGGCCTCTGACTTATATAGCATACTATATCGCATGTGAACAGGTTATGTAATGGTTTAGATGTAAACTGAGTAATTGACTTACGTTACTCACGCTGCCCTTCTACTTTCTATTAGTAATTTCTCTTTCTATGTTCTGTTCGCTTATACGTATGGATGGCTCAATGCAGCAGGCATAGCAGGCTAAGTGTCAGGTACAGACTAGTGAATATACTTAACAGTTGGAGTGGTCAGGCTCATAGCTACAGCAGCAGCTGCAACTAGTAGGTATATTAATAGCTAGCTTGATGCTATCAGTTTCTCGCTTCCCTCCTATCTCATATAGTTTTTCTCTGTCTAGTATTCTGTTTTTATAGGGTCGTCGATAAAACTTTTTTTCTACATTGTATTAATATATATGTAAATTATATGTGTGTTATTAAATGGTTTTTCTCTACGTAGTTATTACATCGGCGGTTAGCGCTGTGTATGTAGTGTGCGAGAATGGGAGGTATCCGCTCAGATAATCGACGGAGCCACGTAAGGCGGGGAAAAACAACTATTAATATCGATGGAGGTTGTACGTGACTATTCGTCCACTCTGATCCAATATAGCTCCCTTGGTACACTGAGGAGAGTTAGAGAGTGTGTGTTCACTCTTAACCACTGGTGGCGGTCCGGGGAGAGCAGCTGCTCTTTCTTCATTAAGGCGCCGCGGGTCCTGATATCATTTCATAGAGAAAGGACTAAGGAGGGCACGATAGAGTGTGTGAGTGGAGAAAAAGACCGCGCTCCGGCTATTTTTGCGCACCGGTCACAGCTTGCCGTTGCCCAGGTATCTTGAAACTTGGATATACCAAAGAAGCGGAAGGGTTGGCGTTCCTCGGTCATAACCCCTCCACGCCGAGTCCAATCTTTCACAGCTCGTTGGTCGTACGTACCCAGAACTCGACATCAGTCTCCTCACGGAAATTGAGTAACCGTAGCTCTCCCGCAGTCATCTATCGCTCGAGTATGCGAAACGTTACTGTCACGTTGGAGAAGTTTCGGCAAACTCGATCACAGGTAACTTCTTCGGAGAAGGATTATGGTTCTCTGGTGGGCGGGCCGAGTCGGATCATGTCTTACGGAAAGGCGGACCTCGAGGCCGGCCTGCATCACTGAGTCCTGGGTCACATCCTCTCACTCTCACGGGGATAAGAATCTTCCATTGCGGTTTCACTGCCGGGACCGATCACGTCGTTCGTCCTCCCCTCCGTAGGGACGAGGGCGGGCTAGGACGGGGGTTCGTCGCGCGGCAGCCGGCAGTTCTTATTGCCGCGCTGCTGTCGGCGCGCTGTGAGCTATAAAAGTCACAAAATATCACACACTAGCAAAGAATTATAGAAATGTCGTACTTTTTATGTTTTAGTTTTCATTACACACGATAGAGTAACCGAAAGATACGAACACAGAGGCTACTTGCACTCAGCCAAGCTAGAGTAGGTGAGCTCATCTCTATACTCGACCATTGGATTACTACCACCTTTCCATCGTTCTCGTCGAGTAGCTATTACTAAACTCCTCTAATACAAACAAACTGACAGTACTCTCTCATTGGTGATTTGTTTTATCCAGATCTGTTTTTTATTACTATTATATTTTCTGCACATGATGTGCTCCTTTCAACCTCACGTGTGCTTGTAACGACAGTAATTTACTGAGGTAATCTTGACTCCCACGATTGAAAATGCTATGAATGTCAAATAGTAGAAGATAATTCTATAGGCATGCGCACACCGCGTATTTTCTTAGGCACTAGGTTAACACTTCATGTAACTATATAGCCATATATGTGAGCTAAGTGTCCTATGATCTATATTAGATGACGCGCTAATATTTTTTATTGTATTATAGTTGATTTTTATTAATACGTACTTACGATCAACTTTATACTCGTCCCTATACACTAAACATACAGTGCATAGCAGACCACTCACACCACCTAAGGCTAGAGCGAGACAGAGTGCCTATGCGATAGACCTCACAGCGTGTAGTCAAGAAGACTCTCTCTCGCTTTGTACTAATACGTGATTATTTGTACATTGTGGAGAGAAGAGAGGTGTGTAGAAATATTATGTTTGTGAGAAGCTCAGTGAAAGGTGATTTAGTTTTGATCTGGCTTTAACGCGCTATGAGCATAGAATGGTGTCCACTATTGGTTAGATAGCTGATGCAGGGTGACGTAGGTGTGATATAGTTTGAACTAGGTTTACTATTTAATATATATATATACCTGATTCAAGTATACAGATACCTTATTCCTTCACGTTCTACGCTTCACTTATACCAATTATCACCTATCATTATATATAAATATACCGAACTACTATCTCAGAGTATCTACTTGCCGCCAGTGAAAATAATATATCACCTACTATACTACACTCTCATAACGTTATCTATCCTTAAACATTTAACTAACTTAATTTATATTTGAGAGCTAGGTTAATAGCTAAAAAGCTAGTGCTTATAGTGATCACTCTGCATCCATTTACATTATACTAGACCTCCTTCCTCTTTGTAATTGTAGTATAGGTTACATATAGTATAATTTGGCTCTTTATAGGAGGAATAGTAGCTCAGAGCTGATCGGTTATCTACTGTTATTTAACATACGAGATAAAGATTAAAGCGAAAGTAGATAAGCTGATCCATCTGGCGACATGGGCTCAGTTATTATAATCGGATCGTACTATTTATATACCTGTGATACCAGTGGTTCTCAAATTGTTTACTCTGTCGTTCTCACCTCTTCTGTCTCTCTCGCGAGCCTCCTCTCATTTGTTTCTCATTCCAGTACTCGGCGCAAAGTTCTAGTTCCAGTTTCGCCTGTTGACGCTCACGCTGATCTCACAGCTTGCGAGAAGTACCCCGTGTCGATGTGTAGATTGAATTACTTATAGAAAAGAACGTATATATGACACAATTTATTTTAAAATATTGGGGTCTATTTCAAGTGGCCCAAAGACAGAAAAGCAAGACTGTTTGCTGTAGGGTGCAAAACCACTATCCGACTCGATTTTGAAGGATATCGAGTTTTTCTCGGATTTTAGTAACTCCGTGTGCTCGTCGCGCTCATTTTCGGCGACGTGATTGCCCGAGAAATGACACTGAGCTTGCCTGCTGTTTATTCCGGTAGATGTAGGGGTCTTTTGATTGCTCGTAGTGAGTGATTTTTGAGATACAGGGTGGTTACATCACTTATAAGATTTCTAACAAAGATAACAGCAAGTTGTCCATAAGTAGCAAACCATCACAACATATATTCATGATAGTGACAGGTAAGAACCTGCTGCGTTAGAGTCCTAAAAGCGTTAAGCTACACAATAAATGCTGGCTATATTACGATCACGAGAGAGTATTATATTCAGTAAACTGAATTACGGACCTGTGAGTATATAGATCGAGGGTACCTCTCGAATCGTCATATTAATCATATAAAAATCTCTATAGCGTTTAATTATGAGCAAGATGGTCGGTGTCCAAAACATTCAATTCTCAGGATAAAATTTACACTACACGGAATGATATAACTAGATCTTCCTATGCTTGAGATTTAAATCGGTGTACAATAGTTCCACACATGGCACGCTTCGCTTTTTTGATTCCTTATTGTCTATGAATAGTATCTGAGTTCTTTTGTTCCATTCCATTTTTTGCTTAGTGAACTGACGAGCCAAAGTATCTGGAATTATTCACTTCCCCTCAGCGAATTGAAGGCTGGGTCACAAAGTTATTAGATCTTGCTCTCTAAGGACCACTCTCTCGTCGCGAGACAGGATATGCCCTAGATTTCTTATCTCCGACCTTTTTAGTTCGCTAGTGCGTTTATCTACGGATTCCACTTCACCCTCTATCACATATTACTAATGGAGTAATCCTGCATACCTCTCACTTACCCCTAGTGTTACCCACGAGAGGATAACCGCGTATAGGTGCACGACCTCTGGTATGCTAAGAACTTAGTGAGACTAGTATACCTTATAAGCCATATAATGTTGCGCCACAGGCAAATAAACGTCCGCTCTGAGTCGAGACTTACATGCTCTAACTGTAAACGCCTCTGTCAAAGGCTGAAAGTCGCCTCAAGGAGAAACGGTCGACTGACTATTGTGCTGGAGAAATAGAGCACATCATTATGTAAGGCTTACTGGTGTGTTCTTAAATAAATATTCGATTATGTAACCTGAGCGTGCTTCGTCACACTCGATTTTGGGGCTTTCTGTCGAGCGGGATTCTTTATGGCTACGGTTAGGTGGAGAGCACACGATTTTCCTCAATCTTTGGATTCATTACCCCACACACAACCACATGTTGGGTAAGCAACTGAGGGGCTCTTTAGAGAAGTATTTCACTGCATTCTGAACGTGAGCCGTATCACTTCTGTGTTAAAACATTCAAAGCCACTCAAGCACAGATTTTCTCACATTTCTCTCGTCCATGCGGACAGAGATCATCGCCCCTTTTCACAAGTGAGTGTTCTCAGCATGTCATTCGGCTATGGTGTGAGTACATCTTATGAGCAAGTTGTGGTTGCGAGTCTCTATATGACTAGATTTTATAGCTGCGTAGAGTGAGCAAAGGTGTAGAGGGGGTCAGCGCCCGACTAATAGGATGTCAGCTAGCTTTTGTTACGTGTCTTCCTCCCCGGAAATACCTTCGCATATACCCCTCACTGGGGAAAAAATATCTCCGCAATAAGGTATTATCTTGCACAGGCCTTGTCAGTGACCGTTTCACCATCTTTGTCTAGGGTACTTACCTTAACCAAATTGCTATTCAATCACTTAAGCCTATGAGTTTGAATGTGGTATTTTAAAGTATGGTGGGATAAAATACATTTTTGTTTAGGCCCCTGCCTGAATTTAAATTGAGAGGCAGGGTAGTTCAGTTAACATGTATATTTTGATGATCCCGATAACATGTATACATGAGTTGATTTTTCTCGGCCTCGCACTCATACAGCTAACAGACTTTTACTTACGGCTCCACAGGTGTGCTCTCTCCTATGTTGTCTCTAGCCTCTCCTTCTGTATCTACACATTGAAGCAAGAGTACGAGATGTAGATCAAACTAAGGTGAGTCGTGACTGTTCCAGCATTGGCCTTTACCAGTCGCTTTTTGGTGACAGGATCTGGAGGCATTTATATAGCTACGGGCTTGATCGTCACGTATAAGTGCTCGAACGCTGAGATTTGCGACTTATTGTTCACTCAATCACGACATTCATATACGCAGATCACACTCAGGGGTACACATGACGTGCTCATTAATTCTTTTAAAGGCTTCTTGTTCACGAAGTGATTGATTAGAAGTGTCTTAATCTCCTTCATTCGGATAATTTGCGAGAGCTCGCTTTATGAGTAAGCACCTCTCCTTATTAGTTAAATTAGGTAGTCTTGCTCGATGAGAGATATTTCAACCCGTGACTACTTCGTACCTCACGATGATTTGACTGTGAATAACATGTGACCTTGCGCTGCGTACTTGCAGGTAACTCAACTTGCCATTATTTTAACACACACACAAACTTGAACAACGAGCAGCTCTTAAACTATCGGAGAGCTCTGTCTACTCTCTAGAGTGTTTTCTCCTTACGACGTGAAATCCGTAATATGAGCACACAGAACTCAGCACACAAACCTCGTTACTCACGCATGAGATAGTTGTTGTTGTTCTCACCTGTGACTCGATGTAAATAAATAGTTAAAGGTGAGAAAACATCCTCAATCTTAGTCGTAAGTACGTCAAAGATTATCACCAACGACGTAAGCGATTCGAAAATTATGAGGAAAAGATCTCTCAGCTAGGAGTCGATCATGTCACTGTGTATGTAGTATCCACTATTATCGGATTCTCACTGAGAAACGCATGTAGTTACTCAGGTGACTTAGCGGGAAATAAATTTACACGTAATGTCTCGTTTCCATTCTAATACTCCTCAATAATTCGTACAGACGATGCGATGTGAAGAGTAGCGCTAAGAGGTATAAGTCACTCACTCTCCTTGTGGTATCCGTACGAAGTCAACAAGACAGCGTGTGGTATGCTCTTGATCCCATTTACGTAATGGACCATTTTCGACGACACGATTTTAAGGGTAAGATAGTCACTAGTTCAGCGTAGGATGTTCAATTAACTAACACGAGCCTCAGGGCTCCCGTTGCTTTGTACTAGAGAAGCCTGAGATTAACCTCTCAGATCTACTTCATTTATTCAGGACGTAAAGATCTTTCTCCTCTTCGCGTGAGAAGAGGAGAGGAAGACGATGTTTGTTCTTCTCTACTCTTGCGCTGAAATTTTCCATGTGAACTCATGGATAGAAGAGAACTCTAGATTAAGCATCTCTTTCTACTAACGTGAAAAGATTCACAATACTCAACGTGTAATGCAGCCTGACGCCAACTGACAGTCTCTTGAGTCTGTGTGAGTGTCCTGAAGCCATACCAAGAAATTCTACAATGGAACACATAATAACTTTTTTTTTGAATCTCACGAAGATCCCACGTAGAAGTTCACGAAATAATAAAACTTTCGCGTTATGAAGATCTCCAGCTAGGCATGGTGGCTAGTTTGAGATTCCCTGAATCACGAAAGCATTCAGCTTTCAGTGAGTGTGAAGATGAATTGGGAGCGAACAATAATCACTTTCGAGATCTCACGAAACTCGTGAGATAGTCTCGCGGGTACAGGTCTCACGTATGTTGCGCTGTTGCTAGATATGCTCCTCTTCTCGAGAATACCGCTTACTATTACACTCACCGACGGGAATTTACGTTTTCTATGGCCTGTTCCTGTAAGGCGAATATTCCGCTTTTATAAACGATTGTCCAAACCGTGGGACGTGTCACAGCTATGTGTGAGTGTGGAGAGACACATACCCACAGAACCCGGCATACCTTCAGACAAACACACACTCACATGCTTCCACACACGAGAGCACATAACGGGTTTCTCGTAGTGAGATGATTCATATTGGTAGCACTTCGACGCTTTCTCTGCGGCTGAATTTATTCCCAGTTGACCTGAGGGAAGGACTTCTGAGCTCTTAAGCATCATCACGTGCTACGACACAGAGCCAATTGTGTTCGTAACTCCACAATTTCCTTTTTCTTCGTTAAGCGTCCTTGCATTGTTTATTCCACCTCTTGACGGTGTTTAATAGTAAAGTATATTTTTCTGATCTTGACTCACGTCCGTCGTATCTATACACGCACACCAGTCTATATCGAGGGAAGCCGAGTGCGGCGGAAAAGACAAGTTATTCTTAAGGTACGCATCGGTTTCTATACCACAGCAGTGTGCAGTCAATGCATGACCTCAGTGTCTGCTGCTAGCTCTGTGTTGAGTTTATGAGGATATAGATCACTCTTATTCTCTCTTATTATTTTTCTAAGATCACTATAATATGAAGAATTACTGTCTTCACAGGTGTGAGCTAAATTGTGATTTCATGAATTCACATAACTTGAAGTTACACACGAACTAACTATCCTGTGTGTTACCAGAGCGAAAGCGCGCTTCAGCTCTAAGGAAGTAGAGTCATTTTGCGCTGTTTCTTTCACGGTTATTCATCATTATCCTTTGCTATGATTTATCTCTCTATAATCCCCATACCGCAGACGTAGGCAACTGTAGTTTTGTGATTATTAGGTTAGCTGATATGTGACTGAGGTACAGCTCGAACTCAGGTATAACTGATTAGCCTACAACCCAGTACTCTCGATGGATTATACCTTATAGACCTATTGTAATAATTTCAAGACGAACCTGTCTCATAGTACAAAATAATATAAAATAAATTTTATACCTTCATTCTATTTCCAGTTTTAGCTCGGGAAAAGCTGAAAATACTGTTACACCGTACAGCCGATAAACAAGATTACATATGACCTCGACATCATGGAGTAATATATAACTCGCTCTCAAGTGCACTCGTGTCCGAGAATGTTCTACCACACACACTTTCGGACTTCTTATAAAACACGTGTCTCGGCTTGAAGCTAAGATGCAAATATGTCATGTGTGGCCCCCCTCTCTCTCAAGAACAGTCCTTTCGAATTTAAGTAAGGGACATGTACTGGAGTCAGGGAACCCTCGAACCCGCCGCTTTGACAGAGAAACCTGCCCTCCACTATTCTGAGGCAATATGTGGTTTTTACGCTGGATGAGAAAAGAGTGTGAATGTAAGTTTTTATCTCACCTAGAACATGTCACCTGGCAAGCACCAACTTTTCACTGTGCACACTATAAAGCGTGAGACACTTATGGGGAGAAAGCGCGAACTCTTCTCTCGGCCTTAGTCGTGTACAGACATTCAATAGTGTCGACATCATATATCTTGCTTAAGAGAAGAGGTATTCCACGCCTAGACGGGTTGCGCCTATGAATTCAGAAATTGAAAAATATTTCGTCTTAAGATATCCAACTCACTGAGCTACGCAGTTTGGTATCGTCACCTGTATGAAGAAACAGTAAAAAGCTCATGTCGGCTCGCATCTTCTCGGAAGAGCAAAAATTCTATACTATATCGCTTTCTGTATACATTTTGGTTGATATTTGATCTCTCGCCGAATGTTGCCCGAGAATATCGGTCCATTCTTTACGTTGACATTATATAGATCCCACGGCGTTAAGAAGTATTGCCTTAAGTTCCTGGCAAGGCATTCGCTCTTTTATACGTGAGTATGTGTACGAGAGAGTATAGTTACTAAGAATCTCTCCACTTGAGTTTACAAAGTGCGCAAGTGTCCCTTGCTAAATACGAGCATGACCTGCCCCTCGTCACGTGTATCTATAGTGCGATATAGTGGTCATTTACCCTCAGCGTAGATTTGATGACACACAATAATGAAGAGAGTTTATCGCGTCGCAGATATAGGTGAGGTAGCCCTAAGCTTGATAAAATCCGCGATTTCGGAATGGATACATATATCTCTCAGGTAAACCGACGCTCGACTATATATGAGACTAGATTCAAATATGTCCTAGCCACGTAGTAGAGGTTTGCTCCTCATCACGGTCCTGGGATTTGTATTATATTAATATTAGATTCGAATATTGTTTAATAATAATTTCTGCTTAAAGTTCTACAGCTCTAGCTTGTAGATTTCCTGATGAAGACGCATAGCTCTCAATGGGATGACTTGAACGGAAAATTCTTATTTCAGAATCCCAATAGTACTTCGGTATTAATATCTTCGACGTAGTGATGTATTTATATCCGTGAAGAAAAGTGAGTCTCCTCTTTCGACCCTATATAAGTTCTCCTAGTGACTGGGAAGGAGAGGTGAGAGTTTTTACTGACTAGCGCATTGATATATTTAATCTCTAGTCAGAAAAGTTCTGGATTCTAAGGAGAATATAGCATAGTTTACTCGTTCACCATAATCTCGATCAATATAATAGGCTTAATTCATATATGTATGGCCCCCACTCAATAGGTACAAAGAGGTTTTACCTTACTACTCATAAGTCCGGAGCTTTGTGAAGTTAGATTTTACGTGAATAATGTATTCGCGTACTAGAATTTTTCACGCATATAGTGGCTCAAGCGTGTAGCATTTATCGTACTTGCTCGTCTGAGATGCATATATATCAGACTGCAGCATGTGACTTGGCCGAAAGAGAAGTTATCGATATCCCCAACTTCGAAGATGAAATCCCGGTGGCGCGGATTGTATGCCCGAGGCACGGAAAGCTCCTCTTTTGACTCTAAGCCCGGCGGGTAATGGCCTGGTTCTTTGCAAGGCATTCCGCTGATAAACGCTGATGGGGACGAGAGTCAAGAGAACTCCTCCATATTCGGATCTACCTCAGTGAAACTCTTCTGCAAGCTTGATCCTGTCACTCAGCCTATTCTCCACTGTCTTAGGTGTCAAATGGGTTTTCAGGATACATTGTATAATGGAGCTAGTGCTTTGTACTAGGGGGAACTTCCCGGTCATTCCTGCGATAGGCCCTGGCCAGCCAGCGGTTTAGCCGTTAGGCCCGTGATAATTTAACCCAAGTCGACCTTTGTCAGACGAATATGCGACCACTGACAGGTATCGCTCTCTTCGACTAGCACGTACATGAGTGCGCACCTGTAATAGATAAAACTCTATATAGTGTGAGGATTATATTTTATCTCTTAGATGGAATAGCATTTCTCGGTCAGCACGCTCGGACAAGTGAGGATATAGCGTAATCATATGGCCGACCCAGTAGAATAGGTAAGAGATATACCCTCCTCACACGTGATGATCCAAAGTCTTGAAATTATTAGTAGGAAAAATCTACGCGACACGTGTTAGCTCATGAGAAATCTCCTTATATATATCGATACCCTCTATAGAGTTTACCGGTACGGTAGTATAAGGAAAGAGGTTTCGTGTTAGTCTGACGCTGAATATTAGTAATTATACTTTCACACTATGTGTAAAGAGCCGTAACACTTGTGGTTAATAAAGAGGCTTGTTATTATTAACATGTCCTAGCGCTCGACATAAGGTACACTTATAAGTAGGTCTCGCCCACGGCGATAAGCACGATACGCTCTACTCACCATCGAGTCTTCGGAGTGTCGGATTACACTGAAAATTGATATAAAATATTTCACGTACTACTCAGAGATCCAGAGTCTGTTCTCATACTACTGTGTAGGAAACGCCTCATATAGCTCATGGAATTTGGCGGAGTAACCCACTCAGTGATTTTCGAATTCGATTACTTCGGTCGTACATATAAACACTCGCGCGTGACGTTGATTGCTCGCCGAGAATAAGTCTTCGTCGTTTCACCAGTAATGTCTCCAGAGGGCACAAGGTGAAGTGAAAGATGAGAGTTTTCGGCTTGTGAACTAGCGTAGATATCCATCCCGTTTTGAAATTTAAACCTTGATGCCGGAATTGAGCATTTAGCCTTCGTAGCCTGACGACTCGACAATGCGCACCTAGCATGTAACGTCAATAGCAGACGCACTACTTATACATATGGACAAAGTAGTTGAGGATGTTTTACCTAAACTCCACCACCTCACTAGAGTTATCACCGTAGGTAGTTTGGTGATTATTTATCACGTGAAAATGATAATCACAATTTCCTCCTGCAACAGTCCAGCGTTATAAGCAGGTTATTCTCACCTGATGAATTATTGCATAATGTACTTCAGGTACTATTAGAGAGGGAGATAAAACCATTAAACTAAAATGACATTGTTTATCCGGATCCCGTATATACAAATTATATAACGGTTCTCGTGCGGTGAGTCGTATAACAACTCTCACGAAATACAGAGTCTCTTCAATTATACTTATGGCTTGATGATACGTCGTGACATACACTGTGAAAATAGGTATTAAATATGTTAAGGAATGTACGTATTACAAATGTTCCTAGAAAGACTCATTGATTCTTTGTCCACATGTTGAATAATCTCCCGGCATTCTCATTGGGGAAAGGCAAATATTGCCTCTGGTGCTGTCTGTCACCTCGCCACAAGAAGGCTCATGTCAACGTGCATGTAGCCTGTGCTACTCAGCCTAAAGAGTTAGTGAGGCACCACATCCTCCACCAGTTGTGCTCTCTAAAATCCGACTTTGGAAAATAAAATCTTTACGCGCTAGTGTTATGCCTGAAAAAGATCCTACTTCCGACTCATCACATGATGCTATAGCTGTATGTTTAAGAGTATTTAGTGATTATTGTACTCTCTTTTCAGATCTGCGCGAATGATTTATCCGTTGAAAAAGTATACTGTGATATTTATTAGGGTAATATATAGATATTTTCATCCTAGGCCGCTCGCATCGTAAAAGGTATGACGATTAATATATGTGACCGCCCTATAGAGTAGTAATAATGATAATATCCCCCCTTACTATAAGTCCTAAATAATCTCGTAACTTTGGTAATTATATATCAGTAGTCAGCTAGTTATCCTGATGAAATAATTATCACTATCATTATTCTCACACCCTATAGTAAGTCTCTAGGCGGTAGCGGGAAGGAAAGTAATAGTTATTACGCCTGCGCGGTATTTCCGTATGAAAGTAATGACTAGTCAAGTTTTGGTAGATGGTGTCACTCCCGGATCCGCGACTCGCGCGTCGCATCACATAGCGTTTTGCGTATCACTAGAGCATGACGCCCACGTAGGTCAAGAAGTTGACCCTCACATCTCTCTCGACAGTTTTTTTGTATATAAGAAAACTATTTATAATAATTTGTCCAAGCATAAGATTTATAGCAGTTCGTATTGTATTTCCACGATACTGAGTAAACGCATAGTAATTAGATTCACTCGCGTTATATTTGTGTTATTTCGAATCCGTGAGCTTTTGGACTAAAAAGTCTCCGGCCACGAATGTTGCAGAGAAATTCCTTCTCTTTGGAAGCCTATTTTGCTGCTGCTGACACCAAAGCGGATGGAGAAAGTTCACCTTTACTTATCACGACTATAGTAAACTAATATGAAGGAATTTTTTACTCGTTGAAAACAGCAAATATATGTAAAGAAAAAGAAAAGAATAAAATGTGGGAAAGAATAAGCTTGACGCCAACAAGAAGGATTTATTTATTAAACACAATTATATATTAAAATAGGACGTAACCCGAGTTGTGTGCCTCTCAAGCAATTGGCGTCTACGGAATTTAATGGGCATCATTAGTAATTAAGAGTAAAACACGTACCGAACAGATATTATCAAATAAATATATAAAATGTCAAAATCTTGGAAGCATAAATATAATATAATGGTTTAATAAATAAATACAAAAAACTAGCTTTATATCAATAATAATTTATGTTCATCGAGTTGCAAAAGTTATATGTCAAAAAATAGAAAAATACTTTCCGAAGAATAAGTAAGGATGAAATAACAACTTAAGTAGTATAAATATTACGAAAATATGCGTTTATTAGGAAAGTGAAAAAAAAAATAATAATAAATAAAAAATAAATAAATATTAATAAGCTTCTTTAATCATAATAATAATATAAAAAAAATATAAAATTAAGATACATACTTCAGAATTTAAACAACCTAAAAAAAAAACAGTGGGTTCACCAAGTTTAAAAAAAAAAACGAATATAAATTTAATGATCTTAATGAAATTTAAACTCCTTATAGATTATATAGGCTAGATTATATAAAAAAATATTATTTCTTTCTCCTGAGGATAGAACAATGATAGAAATAATAATTATAAATACAATATAATATATCATTTTTATTGAATATATATATATATGTTATTATATTTTAGGGGAGCTACCTAATACAGATAAGTACTATATAAGTACATAGGGATATATCAAGGTATATATTAAGAGTTATATATAAAAATATAGATATAGAAGAGAGAGATTAGATTAGAGAGAGAGAGTAATGAGACGAGTAGTTATAAATTTATGATTATTATATTTATATGATTATTATATTTTTATATAAATGATAAATATATTTAATATTATTCTAAAAAATTTGAAAATAGACATAAAATATATACATGTAATATATTATGTATATATATAAATATATATATATATATATAAAATAATAGTAATATTATATATATAATATATATTATATTAAATTATAATAATTAATATTATATATATATAATATTAATAATATATATAGAAATATTAAATGTTAATTAAGGCCAGTAATACGTCTGGATTGTCCTAGTCATATGTAGTATCTTAGAAAACTGTATTAATGCAATTACAGTTAAAAGACGGAATACATTAGGCTGTAGAATGCTGGTTTCTCACATTTAGTCCTATGGAAATGTAAAAAAAAAAAAATATAAAAAAAAAATTAAAAATAAATAAATAAATAAAATAATATAAAAGTAAAAAATAAGAAATAGAAAATTGAAAATAGAAATTAAAATAAAAAATAATATAAACAGAACAAAAAATAAAAAGAATCTCGAATCCAAGAGACATACGCACTGAAAGCTGAGCGAGACGAAAAGAGCAGAAGAGGTTACCATTTTTTCTAGTGACCCGTAGGATGAGCCTGGGAGAAAAACCAATCTCACTGAGGAAAAATATCGCGATAAAAAAAATAACAAAAAATTAAAAAATTATTCCAGTTGATTATAGTACCCCTTACCTGGAGGATGAAAGTAATGATGAAATTTCATAACCAAGGCCCGCTCTATTTTAGAGAACCTCTATTTATATCGGATTTAATATCGTTTAACATATAATAAGGACCATTCTTTCTCCGATCTAATATTTTGCTATCTACTACGGGCAATACACTAGGGACTTCACACAGAAGCCGAAAACCAGAATTATACACAAATAAAAAGGGAGTCGCAGATGTATTTCTCTATTACCGCCTGTAGGAAGAGATGGGCGAGATAGGAAACCAGCACAACAACCCAGTATAATACTCAATTAGAGCAGAGAGTATCCGAGAGGACCATATTTCCCTGAGGAGGGGGAAAATTAAATCCTACCCAACGTAGTTTCCCAGGAAGTACCGCAGATGACCCACGACTCCTGCTTTACCTTATCGGGGCGGGTTATATATCACTATGGGACTATTCTTTAGTAAAAAAAAAAAGTATATAAATTTATTTATATATGAAAAGTTTCTAATTTTATATTTTTAACGATGCTGTAGAGCAGATTCATTAAAGATAGGAGCCTTCTAATTACATTATTACTTAATAAGTTTTTAATTAACAATATATTTTTTTATTATTATTATTTTTTTTCAAAATTTTCCTATGTGAAAATTTTAACCACTAATGAGAATTACATCTACACCTTTTCTCGCTTATTATGTAGCTAAATTGTAGTTTTTTATTTATTTTTACATTTCCAGGTGACTAAAATTGGTATATTATAAACCATGAGCATTATCTTCTAAAGCAATGTATTCCGTTTTACTGTAGCTATTTATAAATAGTTTTTAAAAATATAGATTACATATGTACGGACAATCCAAGGAACGCTGACTTACAATATATAAATTATTATATAATTATACATATAATAATAATATTTTATATATAATATTATATATATTATAGTATATATATATATTTACAATATAATATATTATATAATTAATAATGGAGCTATAATATATATTATTTATTTTAACACTATAAATATATATAAATAGTAATATATTTATTAATAGAAGATAAATATATTTGATACCTAATAACTGTTTTTCCTTACTTTTTTTGATCAAGTGGCATTTAACTTATTAAAAAATGATTAAGATGTCCGATTCTTCTTTCTGAAAATATAGAAACTATAAAATTTATAAATAATAGTAAAAATAAAAAAATAATTTTTTGTTAAATACACAATGAGTCTTAAAGCAAAATATACCCATTAATATGTAAAACTAGAATTTGCCATGAACGTACAGAGGATTACATAAATTGTTTATAGAATATTTGTGACTACTTTCAAGACCCTAGCACCTATCTGCTACTTGTCAATAATATTTATTAGCTTAAGAAGAGTAAGGCAAAAGTCAACAACACCTCTATATTTAAAATAACATATCTTTAGAGCCAGAACTATGTTTCTGGTTCTGCCACAAATGGCATATAAAATACTATAATTAACAAATAAAAATGTTAATTTAATAATCAAACATAATACTTCAAAAGTGAAAAAAGTAGAAAAAAGAAAATTTTTAATAAACAATCGACACTATAAATTGGCAATATAAATTATTTTTTTATTATATGAAGTTTTATAATAACTCAATTATCAATAATGTGGCCTTAGGTATTACCTATACCTTAGGCCTGAAGAGAAGTGAGAACAACAAGTAATGGTGCATTAAAACACAATTTTATTGGTTATATTATAATTTAGGGGGGGACTGATCGATTAAGAAAAAGGAACTCAAATTTCATATAAATATAGTATAAATTAGCGTAAGCATCATTATCTAAGCTCATTCTGTATGGCGATGATAGTGTATTGATCATTTTAGTATCTTACCCACCATACTCTTAATTAATATATTTACTTTACATTTATATAAAAATACATAAAATAATTAATAATTAAATAAAATATGAAAAAGAATTTAAAACCTAAATTTAAAAAAAATAATATTGATGCCCACAACACATCACCTGAATAATGATGCAGACTGAAGAAATTCTAATATTTATGTCTAGAGCGGGCATGACCCGCCGCCGCGTACTTGTATATGCCTAATTAAATGGCCTACCAGATACTCTGTCATTATAATCGCTAAAGTTAGAGAGAGAAATTGTCTCTAAAAGTTAATACCTCTTGCTTTTAGTCGCTCAGAGTGTTTATACTATCGCATTCTAAAATTGTTTATTATGTCACATGTTTTATTGTTATGATATCTTTTATGATTATTAAATAAGTTCATGTTGAAAAAAATATAACTAAAAATTTTACCATGAATTGTTCTAGCCAGGATTTAATTTCGGTATTCACTCTTGTAATTGCGCCATTGTGATTAAGTATATATTTTAATGTATTGGTATTTATGAACATGAGAATTTGTCTAATGTACCACGTTTATTCATTAGTTTCCATACAAAATATGATTAGGTAGGCTATATGGGTTGATAACCTGCCAAGCCAAATACTTTGAGATGAAAATATGTGATAAGTAATTATCAATTATTAGTTCATAAGGGAAGCTATAGTAATCATTTGATTAAGCTTATTGGATCAATATTGTATATTAGGAATTTGTATAGATGACCACTGCTTTAGCATGCTGTAATGACTATTGCTATAGAATAAAAATGCAAAGGGATAGGTTATGAGTTTGCTGTTAGTAATATGATAGGGGTACTATATAGGTTTGAGAGAACTTATTCATAAATGAGTATCATAATTATTATATATATTACTTATTACGTATTATTATAATTAGTAGTATTATAATTATGTAGGTTATTTCAGTCCATGTTGAAGCTGAGTCACAAGCTGCTTTTAGTTCTTCATAAGAGATATTAATTTATAGATCACGTTTAGAGATATAAAATTATTAATCACACTGAATAATTGACACATGATATATAAATAAAATGATCAATGAAAGTCTCACTTTAGTGATACCGAAGTGATGACTATAAGTATTCCGTATATAAAGGATTATTGAGAGACTGTCATGTTTATACATGATTGTTATAACAGTAGTTGAGATATATAGAGAAACGTGGGCATAAGGTTAAGGGTTATTAGTCATGAGCTAATTAATATATTATAATATATATATATATATAATAATATATTATAGTTATATAAGCCTAAAATACTGAAATATCTCAAAGTGATCAGTATAGTAAAATTATTTTGTCCCATTGTACTAACGATTTATATTCATAGTTTCCAAAATTTATAGTAATATTATATTTTGTATAATGAGTGACATACTTTGATGATTATTAAGGAAGATCAATTCATAGTCAAAATGTTGGTATATCTTTGATAGAATTAGTCACTTTATGAGTTAAGGGATAATATAAATATATATTTATATAGTTAGTTAGTTAGTTATTTCCTATTAAATAAGCATTTAAATTTATATGCATTTACTGTTGTCTGATATGTTGGTAAAAATCGAGGATGCATTATGAGATTTTGTATGATGTCCTGTTATGAGTACTGTTTACCATTTTTTAGTAATAAGTAGGAATACTTGTAAATGGTTAGACAGATTTATGTATTCTTAGATGTATATTAATTTAGAATAAAATAATATCTGTTTATTCTTACTGTTATTAATTTGAGTCTAATTCAGACTGTCATATGTTATAGCTTTATTGATGTGGAAACGATAGTGGATCACATTTAAGCATTATATATTCGTTGGAGTATCTGTATTATGAATAATTAATGGTAAGTTATGATTATAATTTTTAGATGAATTTTTCAATACTCAAATATATATAATACTATGTAAGTTTATAATCCTTTGTTTATAAAAAAATGATAATCAAAGATATATTTATACAAGTAAATACTAAAAATTTTTATTATATGTATTTGAAGAATAAAGAGTTGTGAAATATTAGGTTACTTTTATGTATGCGATAATTTTGTATAGAGTTTATATATTTAATATGTTTGTAAAAAGTATGGTATCTATTTAGTTATGTAATAGTTGTTGTCACGTTATCATATTCGTTATGCATATCGTAAGGAGTATGTTAGTTGACTATTTTCGGAATTATATTAATATTGTATTACATATATATAAATTTCATTTAATTGTAATTCATGAGTTTAATATATGATTATGTTTATTAGCTCTATTTGTGATGTTTAAAATACTATTAGTTTACAAGTTTAGATCAAACTATATGATTCGTTTTTGGTCAAAGTAAATAAATAACTTTATTTTTATGTATTAAGTTTATATCCAAATTTTCGATATTTGTAATAATGACTTAATAAATTAGCTGTTAACCAATTCTTGCAAACTTTTATAGCTATTATTAAGAGGATAGTGGTTAGGGGGTTATCGGGTGGTTATTAGAATTTTACTGATTATTTTTATTACTTGACTTATAAAATTATGTAAAAATCATATATATATTACAGTGAGTTATACTATGAAAATTTATATCAAATGAACTTAATTATTTTTTATTGTATATCATTATGTAAAAAAAACTTATTATTTATATATATTTTGATACTGGGATAAAATTACTATTGTTTTATGTTGTTTTCCTATTTTCTAAATGGTTCCAAATCATTGTTATTGGGGGAAAAAATTATGACTTTTTCTCCGTGTGAAATATATTATTGGTATTGTTTAAATGTAAAAAAACTTTGTTACGTTTAGCATATATTCGTTATGTACTAAGTTTGATAATTAGACTAGGATGTGATAAATTTTTTGTTATTTTGTCAGATAAAATATAATTAAATCAATTTAAGTTAATGTTAAAATTAACATTATGATATGTTAGCTGAGATAATGCTTGAAAAAGTAATGAATATGAGTTAACTGTTTGTAGTACGCTATGATATGTTATTACTTTACTGTTTGATTTATAAGTATTGGAAACTTTGATTAATGTAAAAGTAGTATTATACAAGTTGCAGTAAGTTATAGGTTAGGTTGCCATATTACCTTAGTTATATTGCCAGGTTGTCATTCAGTTGAGTATTGCATATGTTATAGCTTTATTAAATGGGAAAACACTTTTGATTACTAATTCTTAGACATTAATATATAATATTCGTTGTAGTAAATCATGAGTTGAGTATAAAAAAACTTGATATTTAATAATGTTATGTTAATTACCACTGATAATTGATACTCGAAATGGATATAGAAACTTAGAATCATAGTCAAATAAAAAATAATAGGTTGGTTCTATTGGTAAGTACTTCGAGTATCATGACGTGTTAGATAAAAAGAGTAGATGTTACCAGTCAGGCGTTGTCAGGGAAATGAGAATTTGATTACATTTACTTACTTGCCGGTTTTAGTTGGATAAGACAAAGAGTAAACAAGAGGTTTATTAAGAGTTTTATAAGCAATGAAAAAAATCTTAATTAACAACGCAATTTCATATTAAAGTATACAATTAATTGATAGGTTTAAAGACTCAAATATAAAAAAAAAAAAAAATAAACGTATCAGACGTTTGTGTTATGTTATTCAAAAATATGACTTGAATCTCAATAGATCAATAGATCAGAGATGGGGTGGGAAGGGTGAAGTTAAAATTTTATTAATTCACTGATATTAAAGTGAATTTATAATGGTTCTGAGCAATTTAAACTTCGATTTATGTTATGGTAAAATAAGTACATGATTTTGCAAAGTATATTAAATAAACATTATAGAATAGAGAATAAAAAGTTTTGTATAAAGATATGTTTATACAAAAAATACGACTTGAATGACGTTATGGATATCAATAGATAAATAAGAGAATTCACAGAAGATAATGATAAAAAATGAGGCACGATGAGTGGGGGTTGCGTGAGGGGAGGGTTGGTATTAGAGTATTACTGAAATCATAATAGGTAGAATTGTTACGTTATGTACTTCTTGTAAGGGTATGTAAAACATTCAATATATTCTATAAATCGATTAAAATAAATTAATCATGGACAGCAATCACTGTATATCATATATAAGATGGGCCGTCCCTACGATTCCAAAAATAGAAAAACTAAATAAATAACCCCGCAGATTTCCAAAAAAAAAGCAAATGACATTTCGGCGTGGAGGAGATGCTAAAAGAGGAAATCGGATTAGGAGGGCGTCTGGTTTTGATTTGACTCCATTATATAACTTATCTTCTATTAACCTCATCGGTATTTGCTGGAAGAAACTATAAAGAGAAGTGTTGGATGAACACAATAAATCCGTATTAACTTAGATCACATATAAGATCAATAGGAATCAACATGTTAGTGTCAAAAATCTAGATCACCGGCAATCTTGATTTGGGCAGGAGAGGGATGACAAAGTAGTGGGTCTTTGGAGAACGTGGCAGTGGGCCTCGGTTTTTGAAAAACAAAAACTTTTACTGTATGTTTATCTGACTTTTACTGATTCTATCGGTGCGGCTAAGAAATTTATCCGCAATACAAACTTTTTCAACAGAGAGGACTGATTGACGAACAAAATATTCACACCCTCACCGTTCAGCGTCTGGCAAAGAATGACTGTTTGAGGAGAGAGGGGGTGTTATGGATTTTCTGACATACCGATCTTACTCTTATAAGAGTAAGGTAGAATGCTATAAAAGATACCCCAAAAACTGTAGATTTTTCAAGTTTATATAACACTGAAAAGTATAATTTTTTTAGTAAAAACAAAATGTTTTAAAACAAATTAAAACCAAAAATAAATAAAAAGAATTTGAAAAAAAGAATATTTTAAAAATAAATAATAAAATTTTAAAAATAATTGATATATTTGAAAATAAAGACCTGTGAGTCAGCTTCAGACCCCATACTCTTCCTCCTGTCCTAGTTATCCTTCTTCTTCTCTGTGTTTTGTAAATTTTATCTTTCTATGACAATTTCCAAGATTTTAGGGCTTAATTAAATAACGGTCACTTTTACAAGGCCGCTTCACACGAAATTATTAAAATATAAATTTTACTATTCCTAAAAAATACCCAGTTCAAATTTCCTTTCTCTAAACAGGACTATTTCTTATATCGTATGACGGCACATGTTAACATGACCGTTTACACGCATCTTTGTTTCACACTTCAACCTCCATCCCTACCCGATTTTGGGGGGATAAGAGTACCGAAGGATGGGGGATACCCACCTTCTTACACGTTGTAAACACAAGTTTATTTAAATATACACAAGATTCTTCTAATTATTATATAACCAAAAGAAGTCTATCTGATTTTCCATCATTTTATAACATCAATATGTTTCCGTATTATAATATATTTTAATTAATTTTTAATTGAAACAAAAATTTTAAGATTAAATTTTTACTTACAATAAAAAATTACTTTCTGTTAAAAAAAACACAAACCAATTGTTGATTTATGATGTGAATTTTTATAGCATTTGGAGACTATTCTCCTTGATTCTCGTCCTCCTAGAGTAGTCAATCAAGTAGGCGAAAATTTGTTTGTGTTTATTTTACTGATGCGTTTTGTTTGATATTTTAATTGAGGTCGTCTTAGCAGCACAGGCAATTTTCCTTTGGGTTATTTATGTACTTTTTCCCAATTTTATTTAGCCTCGAATTCATAGAGGCGTTATATTTTATTTTCTTTGTTGTAACTGTTGTTTAGTGTTTTTCTTGTGCTCGCTGTCTTGAATTTCACTATTTTAGAGAAAGCGTGTTTCTTAGCTTGCTTTTGGTGGGTCTCAATGTGTGGGGTAGTTTTCTTTTCTTCTACCCTATGCCCCCACTTAATTATAAAATGAGAGGGCGAGTTTTTTGGTGTTTTATTAAATTTAGATGGAGGAGCCTTTTTTTCAAGGCACGGTGATTTTTTTTTTTTTTTTTTTTTATTAAAGTGTTGGGGGGATAGAATATTTGGGGTAACGACTTTCTATTTTCGTTTATAAACAGAAAATTTCTTCACGTTACAAGAAATTAGGCTTTTCATAATTAATTCTCTTAATAGTATTCTCGAAACCACCTATCCTTTTTATGTAGTTAACTTCACTTTGCGGTTAGAATATTATAAGTCTTGAAAAATAAGGAAAGAAATTTCTTCTTCTGTCTTCTTCTTCTTCTTCTGTTAGATGTATTATATTGATTTATATATTAATTATTATTATTATTATTATTAGTTTATTAATTATTATTATTTGATTAATTATGTATTATTTATTATTATTATTATTATTAATTTATTTATTGTGAAAATGTAACATACAATATACGAGTATTATTAGACCCTTTTTTATCAGACAAGGTTAGTATTTTCAAGTCACTTTCTGGGGTCACACACATATATAGCGCTGTAGTAGCAGGGAGTTCATTAATCAATTAAACATTAGAATGTAAATCCCTCACCCACCTCGGGTGACACTAGGATTAGTAACAGAATTAGAATGGAAGGGTGTATTCACAAAAAAAAATTCGTGATGTCTTTAGTTAGTTTGTTAGTGTAATATATCTATTTTTT
>JABUQX010032436.1:0-2500 GCA_015478945.1 Trachelipus rathkii
ACAACACGGAGATTAATATATAATATATATATATATATTGAATTTGTAGAACTGTAGCTGTAAAAGTGAGGATAGTAGTCAAAGCCACCTACAAGGTAGGAAAACATACTCCTAAGTTTCCTGATCAAACTGGTATAATATGAAAATATTTAGGTTATTAAGGGTTAGTTAAGTATAGGTTAGGTAGGTTGGTGATTTTAGGTACCTGGTAGTAGCACTAGTACTTTTCATACAGAATTGCTATATTTATATATTATAATATAATTATTTATATATATATATTCTATTATATATATTTTGAGTTTAGAGCATATAAAAGAAGAAAGGGATATATAATATATATATATTAATATTTTCACAGTGTGTTTGCTCTTTAAAATGGTTGGTTTTTATATGAAAAACATTCAATTAGTTGAAGTTCTAGCTCTAATACTGGTTAATATGAAATCTATTATCTGTCTCTACGTAATTCATTAATTATTTCAATATTTTTCTACTTCAATTTCCTCACGACACAAAGATGGTTCATATTAAGGTCCTAATTATATTTGTTGAAGATAAGTCTTTTTTTGTTGATACATGAATAACTGATGCTGGAGATTTCGATTTCATGAGAAAACTGGAAATTTTAATAGCACGTGGGCAGGAAAATAAAATTAAATTTAAGTACCCCTCGCTTTATACCTGCTAAATGATATTATATATATATATATATACACTGCTATTATATATATATATATATATATATATATATATATATATATATATATATTATATATATAATAATATTATGATGTATATAATATATATACCTTTCATATTAAAAAATTAAAATTTACATTTAATATATCCAAAGGTTTATATACAAGTGGCGAAGTTAATTTTAGAATAAATGATTATGTGTCCTTTATATAAATATAACATCATTATACATGAGTAATAAAAGACTTTATAAGTGAAGGTTCTTACTTGAAAGGTAATTATGATTTTAAGCTGGAAACTCATTGCAATAATTTCATTGTAATCTTGTATGGTATCTGATTAGAAGACAGCTTACTACATATCATATATATATATATATATTATATATAATATATACTATATATATACTATATATATATATATATAATAATATATATATATATATAAATATATATACTACTATACAATATTATATATATATATAAGGGGTATGTAGGTGGGCATGTTGGGTAATATTATATATATATATATATATATAATATATCTATTAATATTGAAAATATTTACTGGTATTATATTAATATATATATATAATATATATATATATATATAAATAAATATAGATATAATAGTAAATAATATATGTATATATATCAATATATATATATATATAATGGTACAGAGGGGGCGGTATATAATAATAATATATGATAATATAATATATATATATATACTATATATATAATATATATATATCGTGTGTGTGTGTGTGTGTGTGTGTGTGTGTGTGTGTGTGTGTGTGTGTGTGTTTTATTTTGTTTGTGATTATATAAGTAAAATGTTACAAAATAAAACATGAAATGTAATTATGCTCTTTGGGCAAATATAATCTTTCATATAATAGAAGCAAATACTAAAAATATTACATGTTATTAATAATGAGGTAAACCAAACAACACACATTAAATCATCGCATTCCACAGCATGTCACTTCCTGTTTCAAGAGTAACAAAACTTACAAAGCGTAAATTAAAGAAAAAAATATATGTTAAAATTAAATATTTTATTTTTTTAACGTATGCAATTTTCTATAGATTTTAAGCTATGGACTCTTTTTTTTAGTGATTTTATTTTTTAATAAATTAATTTTTTCTATCTTATTTACTTAGTTAAAAAATGTCACGTCTGAGATAACGCATTCTTGCTACAATCTCGATTTTGGAAATATTTAGCGGAGCGATCAAATTTTACCTGATTTGGATCTTGAAATGTGACCTCTGTCCTCTAAAGGTTTTTATTATTTATATAAAAAAAATCTTGAATAAAGAATAGATAGTGTTAGATATTGTAGCAATATATTGGCACTAAAGCTTTAAAATAGTTAGTCCCAGCATTAATTCCTTTTAGGATGAATCCAAAGAACTCGAGAAAAGAATTAAAAGCATTAAGGAAATCTGGTGAATTCTTAAAGATTTAATTAAAATTTAATTAAAAAGAAGAGTAAAATTAAAACACTAAAATGTCATAAAACTACAAAACTTTATTGAACGTAGATACTAATATCAGTGTGACTAATTTGGAATACTAAAAAAATGTCACATACGTTTGGCACTTGAATACCCATAAATGGAGGTATTTTAAATTTATAACTTATACATACAGTCCATATACAATAATCTAAATTCTTGGTACGATAAAACATTTTTAGAAATCGACATCAACGTATAATTTCGTGCTCTTGCTTTTTATCAGGATGTTTGAGAATATAATAGATTTTAATAGCCGAGAAGTAATCCAT
>JABUQX010032436.1:10000-20652 GCA_015478945.1 Trachelipus rathkii
TATTTACACAAATAAACACAATTATATTTAAAACACAGCTTAAAACACCATTAGCTTTACAAGAAAATAAGCCACAATATTTCCACATTGAAAATTACAACACCATATTACATTTAAAAACATTACTACATTTACTTTGTAATGAAACATAAAATAAGACACTCCACGAATATAAAAATATGCACACTATACAAATAATAAATTGATCAGACAAGGCATCAAGCGCTACCAACTTTATGCACCTTAATTAACGACGAATGAAAGCGAAAAGATATAAAATATTCATAATTTTACTATTTATACGAATCTTTGTAATTCAGATTACGCTTGACCATCCAATCACAATTCTTAAAATAATAAATAAAATGATGTATACACTTATCAGTTATTTCAGAAAAACAAATATATACCAAACATTTAGAAAGATAGAAAATTGGTATTTCTGTACAATTGAACTTCGTTCTCAAGAAATAACAATTTTCCTCTAAAATCAAAACATAAAAGCTAAATAAATTTATACATTGTGCGCTTCACACTATACAAAATTATTAAATATTATTCCATAAACATTTATCTATATATATATAAAACAATTACATATATATAATAATGCGTAGTATCCTTACAACAGTTTTAAAATATAAATAATAATAATAATAATAATAATAATAATAGTATTATTATTATTATCACAGTTTTGCGAACGACGACCAATCAAAACTTAGGTTTCAAAAATAAGTCCCGAAAAACAAGTTTTCATTGGTTGTCGTTTACTCATAAAATACAAACATATTTACAATATTTTCAATGAGCCGCTACAATCGTACATCAAATATATAAAAAATGAAAGAGATATTGCAATGGCAATGTTGGCCATTACTTTATAATACATAAATGAAGTAATGTTATATATTACATGTACAATTGCATTACATCTTTGGCCCACCCTTTGAAGCAAATTGGTACATTTTGCTTTATGTACATGTGATTAAAACATTGGTCTCATTTACTCAGTGCTCCTTCTTCAGTAGAGACTTCTGATAATGAACCAAATGTGTCGTCGGCATACGATATGCTTAAATGGTCAGTGATGACGTTGTCTCGCCCACTAATGTGGATTAGGACAAACTTGAATTTTTGAAGAACAGTCTCAAGAGTATTCGGGTGTTCACGCCGGGTCAAAGAGTATTTGAACCTATTCTTGACAAAATAGTCCGCCTCATTTCTTTCGTCCTTTATTTTCGTTATGACCATATTTGCCGGCATTTTTCTTTGACACACAATTATCAGTATTCTTCTTACACCCTTTCCTCCAGACCTACACCCTCTTCTCTCTTCGTCATCTCCTTTTCTCTCCAACTTCTTCCATAATATCACACATTTCTTTGTCTTTCTGTGTCTTTTCACTCTTCACCCTTTCTGCTAACTCCTATCGTCTTCCTTGCACCCAATAACTTCAGCACATGATGACTCTTTACATGTGTCTTCTTACCATCATCATACTTCTCACTTCTACAATCAGTTCTACATCTCTCCTTTTTTCCTGACATTCCTTCTTTAATCCTCCTGAAGTGTGTTCTCTCATCCTCTCCGCACATAACTTCTTTTATTATCCAAACCTTTTCCATGCTGCCGATGTCTTCTCTTAATAACTCATTTTCAAACCCTGCATTGTGCCATTTAACATCATTGACCGACTGTACCACTTTTCCATGGCAGTCTCGGTGTCTCATCTTCACTCCCTTTATCAAAGTATTATGGCACAATGACTTTTCCTCATCACTAAACAGTTCAATGAACTTTGCTCTTCCCTTGTTCCCAACTTTTAATCCTGAACGCAATAAATTCTGACTGCCCCAGTAATACTGCTGAGGATGACTCTTAAACTTCTCTCTGCGTTCCGGCATACCATCACAAACTTCCTTTGCACTACATTCTTCATCTTCCTCTCTTTGAGACATCGTACTCTTCACTTCGTTAATAATTTCGCCGCACCCTCTTATGACTTTCTGTGCAGTTATGTTTCTGCGTGGTGCTTCAGGATAGCGCGTGGCGGCATCCACAAGTGTCAGGACATACTGGTGTCCTTCTGAAGATGGTGGTGAGATTGGTCCGATCAGGTCGATGATCACTCTTTGAAATGGCTCTTCAATGATGGGCATTGGGCACAGAGGTATCTTCTTCACTGAACCTTTCGGGCACGTTCTCTGGCATATATCACACGAGTAACAGTGCTTAGTTACATCCAAATATATGTTCGGCCAGAAGAACTGTTGGGTAATTTTACCCATAGTCTTCTTTACCCCCTGATGACCACCGAAGACTTCATCGTGTGCCATCTTCATGACTCTACTTCTGTACTCTTTCGGTACAACCAAAGTAAACCTTTCCTGCTGGTTCTCTAACACTCTTTTGAATAACACACCATTCTTTACTTTATACTTGTTTTCTCCTTTTTCCACTGACCTCCATACCCTCTGTAGAGTGACGTCATCTTTCTGTTTGCTTTTAAAAGTCTCCCGATCGTTAATTAGTTCTTGCACTTCATCACCATGGGTTATCTCCCCTTCACCCACAGCTACAACACCCTTCTCTCCAGAACTTTGTGTGTGACTGTCTGTGTCACCTCTCACCATCTCATCATCTTCATCCGCACGATCTGTTTCATCAGACCACTTCGTGCTCTCTACCATCGATGTCTCCTGGACATCCATCATTCTTGTGTCTTCTTCAACATCTATTAATAGATCAGTAGGGACTTCAACTTCATCTTTTCCTGTAACTTCCTCATTTTCAGGTGAACATTTGGACCCAGTCATCACACTTAGTGATGGCTCCATGGTTGGCGCGACATCTTTATTACTGATGTCAAACGATTGTGGCACTGACGGTTTCCCTCTGTAAGACTCACTCACCTCCAAACCCCCCCTTCCAAAATTATGATTTGTTTGGTTAGGTTCTTCTTGTGAACCTTCTTCCGCTCTCAGCGATGGGGACCAGCATACTTCTATTGTTATGCCCGACCTCTACTTTACGAGGCCCTCGACACACGGTCGACTCCCAAGCGAGATTAGGCTGACTTAAGGGCAATGCTCCTTTAACATTCCCGATTACCAAATCATATACAACCTCCGGCAATACTGCTGCGGTTGTTCTCCCTACGTAATAAGGGGTATCCACATCGATACTCGCGAGAGGAGCTTCAATCACCGTACCGTCCAACAAACGTATTTTCATGTTGTTTCCAACATAACACCTTTTCGGTACAAACTTTTCCCGCACAACCACTACACCCGGTATCTCGGAGAGTTTTGACTTGATAGCCATTCACCGTTCCATACGTTACAGGTAGGTGTGACGTTTCGTCATTTTTCACCTTCTCTATCTCATTCAGGAGCTTCGGCTCTTCACCTGAGTAGTTCAGGGCTTCGTTGCCGTTATCAGAGACTCCGGACGCTCCCGTGCCCTTTGTTTCTTCCTTTTGTCTTCCTGAATTATTTTGTCCCCTACTACTGTTGTTGAAATAAGGAGGGGCTCGACAGTCTCTTGCGAGATGCCCTCTCCTTTGACACTTAAAGCACGTGAGCACCTCTCTCGGCTCACTGCTACTGCGACGATAGTTCTGTCTGTCGCCGCTCCCACCTCCGATCCTGCTTTCATTGTTAGTTGATCTCGATGCATGTTGGTTGCTACTTTTATGATTACCATTCGTGGAGTAACCATTGCCTTTTGATCTAAAATTATTATTATTATGTGTGCTTTTATCGACGTGATTGTGATTTCGCGTGTGACTATTCGCTGTGAACCTCAAACGATGCGCTTCCATGTATCCTTCAGAACAAGTTATTATCTCTTCTGGTGCTTTCTTCTTCGTCTCCCTTAAGTAGGTTGCGAGTTCTTTTGGAACCGTATTCAAATACTTATCCACCGAGAAAAATTCAATAAGACCATCAGGTGTCAGTGTTACATCTGCTGCTGTTAACCACTTTTTAAGCTTCAATAATTCTCTGTAAATAAACTCTAGGATTATCATCTTCCGTAGGAGTTATAGTTTTATACTTTGTACAGTACCCACTTTCCGTGAGCCCATACCTCTCCAATAAAGCTCTTTTCAGACCTTCATAGCTCTTTAACTCTTCAACAGTCATCTTATTGTATACACTGACAGCTTTGCTTGTTAGGAAACTTCCTAAAACTACCGCTCGCTTTTCCACAGGGATATCATTCGCCTCTGCTTGCTTCTCAAACATTAACAGATATTCTTCAATATCATTTTTCTTTTCGTCGAAGAAAGGAAGCTTCAATTTCGGATACTTACTAGCATAGGAAGTACTATGGCTGCTCTGAGCACTCTGTGATGCTACTACTGCGTCATGTTGACGCTGTTTTTCTTCAGCATCAAGCTTCATCTGAAGCATTCTTTCTTCTGCCTCTAATTTTACTCTTTGCGCTTCTGCTTCGATTTTGGCTTTCTCCCTTTCATCTTCAAGCGCTAACTTTTTCTCCTCTAAAGCAGCAGCAACCTTCTTCTCCTCCAAAGCAGCGGCTAATTTCTTTTCCTCCAAAGCAGCGGCAGCCTCTTGAGCCGCTCGATCTTTTAATAAAGCAGTGATTTCCTTCACACCTAAACCTCCTGATTTACACATCTCCATAAACTCAGCGTTAGATGTAGCCATAGTTATATTTGTTGTATACAAAACAAATTACAAAATATATTGTTCGCTAACAGAGTCACTTTCAACGCACGAATCACAATCCCGTTTTCTACCAAAATTTCGAAATTTAGCTTTCACTGATAGCTCTATGAAAACAAATTTCTAAACACAAAAATACACAAATATATATATATATATATATATATATATATATATATATATATACTATATATATAAAAAAATATATATAAACATAAAAATATATATATATATATATATATATATATATATATATATATATATATATATATATATATATATATATATATATATATACTAGTTTAAACAATCTGCAATAAAATTTGACAAAATTTTACGGGGAATTAGTGTTTTCACTACAGAACTCAAACAGAGGAAAAATTGTGAATTCCGGAAACCACTATTTCGCTCCGCTCAATTTTGCAAACTTTAACGCCTATCTAAACAGTAATAATAAATATATATATATATATATATATATATATATATATATATATATATATATATAACTCATATATATATGCGCTATATTTATATATATATATATATACTATATATACTATATATATATATAGTTTATAAAGAATAAACTGCGCAATTCCGCTATTATTATTTGGGGACTCTTGTTTTATTTGAGATAAATGTTGATTGCGATAACGGTTTGGTGCATTCGCGATGCGAAGAATCGGTAGTTGTTTAGTAGAAAATAAATAGTCCCGGCTCAGACCATATTGTTGTGGGCGTTAGAAAAAACCACACAGATCGACCTTATATTATATCAACCGTTGGAATCTGGATTGCGGCTTTAACTGGGTATTGGTTCGGCACAGATTAGTAGAAGCGACGCTGTATACCACCGAATCAGTATTCTTGCGTAAATGCAAAATAATACTAAACTGGATTCATTTGATAAGTGACTGAAGTATAATATGGATCCCGGTTTGGAATATACCAGTTATAATGTAGGTACGATGGGTTGAAAGTCTCAACTCAAATATTGCGTCGCTAGCTTATCTTCTTCAGACTGTTGATTAGATCACTTTTGTTGACCCCAGTGACTGATCGATCGTCTTTGCTGATTCCTCAGACTATAATTGTAACGATATCCACGAGTCTTCTACAGTGAAGTAGGTATCAGACGCAGTGCAAATATTGCCGAATTCAAGTACATACTTGAACTGTAACCTTATTTTCTGGGGAGCTCTTGAGTGATTTCAATGGTTTGGAGCCAGAGGGTTCCTTTTGCACTATCATCAACAGGTTAGATCAAATCTTTGCCATCAGTGGAAGATGAGACTTGTTTTTATGACTCAGTCTTTAGATCTTAATAATATAACAGAGACTTAGCTCAATACAATAAATGATGTTTGGATAATAAGAAACAAGCTTGTTGGAAGCTACTCAGGAAACCACTCTGGATAATTTTAAGAAATCATTCTTGTATAAATAATAAATGAAAGCATATGATATACTAAATAGTTTTATAGTCATGAACATGCGACCCGATATCACAGTGATGGTTCAAACCTTACATGCTTTATCTGGAGCGCTCAGTACCTCCTTGAATTATATTTATGTATATATGTCATATATATATATACTATATTTATATCATATATATACAGCAAATAACTACAGGTTTTATAATTCCATGTACATGTAGCCGGATGTCCGTAGATATCCGCATACTATGATTAAAGTACTAAACTTGCAAGGCACTCTTATATATATATATATATATAACATATATACATACTTTATATATACATATATATACCTATATATATATATATATACTTATATATATCACTATAAAACTCTATTGGTCATTATATTTCTAAAATAAAAATAAAATTCTCAGCACAAGAGATAACATCTTATTGACATATAATTTATATAATTTTTATAAATGCTATACTTCTTATATCTTCTATATTATATATGGATCATGATGTATATTATACTGACTCAGGCTTAAGACTATAATATTAAAATCATATGGGTTTATTTGACATACAAAGAATCTTTAAAATTATTGCACTTTCAGTTAAGCTCTTGTAATGTTATGAGGTATAGTTATCAGATATGCTTTTCAGTGTAGATGCAGCAGTTCTGCTGGATCAATAACATTTAGTCATTCTAAGCCGAGACCCCTCTCCAAAGAAGTAGTAAAGCTAATTCTTGGTGCTTTCAAGTAAATATACAGTGTAGACTTCATTTGGAGTAAATTGGTGTATGAATCAATGAGGAATTTACAATCAGACCAGAGAGAACTTTATGTTTGCAGTGGACTTTTTCTGAATCAATCTTCTTTGCTTTTTTCTAGATCAGTGCTGACAGTAGGCTCACCCTTACGCTTTCTAGGAATCATATAGCTTATTTTAGTTTTCTGTCACCATTACAGGTGATTATTGAAACAACAATCACAGTTATATTACAGTATTTGATATCATTTAAACATTAAACTTTCATTATTTGAAGATGTTTAATCTATTACATTGAAAGTGTATTTTCCATGTAGTTTAAGCAGTGCACTTTATTGCTCAAATGACACTCAGAAATCAGACATAAATTACAAATGTATATACAAATAAATGATTAGTTCAGATTGAACACTCAGGCATACTATTATTTCTAAATGTGAGCTGGATGAAACAGAAAGATATAAGATAATTCATGACACTTTTCATTTGTAGATCTGCTGCGGTTGGGTTTTTGATACCATCAATCACGTTCTTGAAATGGCTAAATAAACTCGGGTGCTTTTATCTCAGGACCAACTCAGAACAAATATAGTGAGCCGAAAACAGAAGATTAGTTTATTACGATTAGAACGTTATAAGAAGATAACTGGTGCTGCTCAGAAGTCAAAAAAAGTAGCAGTATAAGGTGAGCGCTTACAGTATTCTAAATATTCTAGATAAGTTTATATATATCATATGAAAAATATTTTATATATAACATAGTAACTAGATCTTTACAATAGTTTTGAAAAATAAGTAATAATAATATAATAAATTAAAACAACCAAACATTGATAGTATTAATATACCAGTTTACATTTGATGACCAAACAATCAAAAACTTGGATAAAAATGTATAAATGGTTTTCTGTGATGATTAATAGTTTTTGTCTCTAAATACAAATATAAATATTTTCAATGAGCCACTTCACAGTATTTTATCAAATATATAAAAAAGAAAGAGGTATTGCAATGGCAATGTTGGCCATTACTTTATAATACATAAATGAAGTAATGTTATATATTACATGTACAATTGCATTACATATATATATATATATATATATATATATATATATATATATATATATATATATATATATATATATATATATATATATATATATATATATATACACTTAAATATATATATTTCATATATATATATATATATATATATTCAAATTTGCTTGAACGCAAGTAGAATATTTATAGGACAGTCACCCTAGGCACGTAAAATAATACTTTAATAAAACATCACAGATAAAATTGTAAAATTTAAAAAACACAAAGTAACCATAAGCTTTCGCCTAAGACAACAAAATGCCTCTGTCAGATGGAATGACAAGAATATACAAAAAAATAAAAAAGTTAAGTGAAAAACATTGTGTTCAATTCAGTTGGTTGTCTTTCTTTAAATCCTTAAGGCATCCTGAATTAAGAAGTTATTTCTCTCACACTTGATCACAGCTTCTTTACTTTTAACAATTCTTTTTACAAACAAACTTATGGCCTCTCAATGGGTTCTCCTTTATCTCCCACTTTAAGCAATATTTTTATGGAACTCATTGAACACCACTACATTATTCATCACCCTTCTCTTTCTAATGCCACATGGCTTCGTTATGTGGACGACGTGTTCGCGCACTTCCAAATGATATCAATATAAATTTCATTTTACAACATATCAATAACACTCATCCCTCTATCTCCTTCACACATGAATTACCTATTAACTCTTCTCTACCTTTTCTAGATACTTTAATTTCATGGAAAAACTCTCCACATCTATCCTTTTCTGTCTACAGAAAACCCACTTCTTCCTCCTCTTACATACACTGGTTTTCGACACATACATATAACACAAAATTAGCTACACTAACTGCCCTCTATCTTAGAGCCCTTAGAGTTTGCTCTCCTCCTAATCTCTCAACAGAAACACAATTTCTTTATTCTACTTTCATCAAACTAAAATATTCTCCCTATTTCATTAATTTAGCATTTCGCAAAGCCAAACAAAAATTCTATAATAGTAACCCTCCCATTCCTCACACCACTTTTTCTTATCTTCCCATTCCTTATAAGTTAAATCATCAATTAAAAGAACATCTTCCCAAAAATATTCGCTTTATAAAAAATAATACAATTCCCTTGAAAAAAGTTTTTAAACCCCCTAAAATTAATACTTATCAAACACAATGCATTTATAAAATTCCCTGCTATGACTGTCCATCTGTTTACATCGGCGAGACTAATGATCTACCCAGACGAGTTTATCAACATAAATATGATCTTATCAACGACTCTCCTAATTCAGCTTTAACAGCCCATCGAACTCTGCACGACCATAGAATCAATATAAATTCCGTTTCTCCATTGAAATATAGCAATCAAGTTGTGAAGAGGAAAATAATTGAATCATCATATATATACAATACTGATAATTTTAATAAGAAACCGGGCGAAATAAGACTGGACACCATTCAAAATTCTATACTCCTAAATTCAGGATGCCTTAAGGATATAAAGAAGAAGGATAACCAACTGAATTGAACACAATATTTTTCATTTAACTTTTTTATTTTTTTGTATATTCTTGTCATTCCATCTGACAGAGGCCTTTGGTTGTCTTAGGCGAAAGCTTATGGTTACTGTGTTTTTATATTTCATAATTTTATTTGTGATGTTTTATTAAAGTATTATTTTACGTGCCTAGGGTGACTATCCTATAAATATTCTACTTGCGTTCAAGCAAATTTATATTATATATATATATATATATATATATATATATATATGCATAATCCGTATTCATTTTGTAATAGCCAGCAAACTAATGTAATAACCAATAATATGTAATAACCATATAGTAACAATAGCTCAATATATTATCTATATATTTATGTATAATAATAATAATATTATGTATGTAATAATAATATTAATAATATAATAATATAATAATAATATATTAATAATAATAATAATAATATATAATAATATATAATAATAATAATAATATGTAATATTAATATAAGAATATTAATAATAATAATATATATAATATAATAATAATAATAATATAATATATAATATTAATATATAATAATAATATATAATATATATATAATAATATGTAATATAATATATATGTTGAATCATAGTACAGTGCATCATAATAATAATAATATGTGTAATGTCATTATTTATTTATTTGGGTTGTTCTGGAAACTTCATTTAACACCAGTGTACTTACCCAGCATTATGTGTATGTTCTTTTACTGTTATGTTTCCATTCCTACCAGTTTATATATTCCAGTATATTTATATGTATATATAACTTCAATTGTTCATTTGGGTTTTTGGTGTCTAAAGTTGATCGGAGTATTCGTGTGATTGGTTTTAGTTTTTAAACCATTGGTGTTCCATACATGCTGGGGACTTTCCACCATTGCAGTTGTTGATTGGATCGTTCGATGTGATGTTATTACTTTTATATTAGTGTCTACCTCTCAATTTGCATACTATTATTGTGTTTAGATCTCTGGGTGAATTATTCTATTTATTAATGTAATGTTTTTTTATAGATTTACCCTGGGATTGGATTATTGTTGGATTACATATTCTTCTATATTATATATCTTATTCTATATATATCTCTTGATTCTTTATATATTATATTTTGATAATTATATACCCGTGAACTCGTAAGTTA
>JABUQX010032437.1:0-27500 GCA_015478945.1 Trachelipus rathkii
AAAACACACATTCATCACTACTTAATATAAACAACTCCTTAGAAACAAATTTAAACTATGCCTCTCCAGCATGGTTCCCAGCACTCACAAAGATCATAACAAGATAAAATTACCTCTAAAATCTTCACAAACCACGCTCTCAGAATTATCGACAGGTTTTGCAGGGCAAAAACCCCAATCCAACTTTACACGATGAAACTTCCATCCTCTTACTATTATTTCCCTAATTACTCTTAATACACATATATATATTAACAACACACTATGGTATTTAGTAATGGTAGGACTTACAAATATTATTATCACAAATAATATCCCGCGTTATTACATTACCACACTCACTTGTCACTCAAAATTCTCTCCAACTCCACCCAATCACCCTTACTTTCACTTCACAGCTACACTAAATATTCTATTACAACAACTATACCATACAGTAATTATCCGCTACCTCCCTACCTCTCAATAGGTTCAACATATGAGAATTATACGCATATCCATACACAATCATATACCAACACATACCTTCAAAAACCGCCAAATAAACAATTTAACTAAAAACACCTATCTAACTACTCAAAACCTTTCACCATAAGAAGAAACTGCTGTCCCAGTAAGAGGCCAAATCGATCACTATTGCTCAGGAGCAGCCATCAATTAGTACCCTATATATATTAACTATACTATAAAACTCATATGCATTAAAATATAGATTCAATAATCACTTAGATAAGATGTCACCTATATCTCCTCATACACTTATGCAATACAACCAAGATAATGTTTATATAGTTAATAATATTCCCCTAAATGAACACTCAATAGAGCACCTATCTGTGGTGCTCTTGGCTTCGACGCCCGTACCTCAGTTACCGATTTCTCTATATCCTCACATCTCGACCTGTGGAACCGCCAGTGGCGGCAGCCGGTTTCCTGGAGGCAGTGTGGCCCCTCCAATTAAGGTGGGCCATAAAAGGTTTAAAGGTAAGGTAAAGTAAGGAGTGTATATATAACTATATATAATATATATGTTAGTATATATATATATATATATATATATTATTATATATATATATAAGTATGTTATATAAAGATAATATGGATATATATATATATTTAAGTTATATATATATAGTATACGATATAGCTATATATATATATAATATATATATAATAAATTACCAAGAGAAATTCCCTATTTATTCGAACAATACAATAGATAAATATATAAATATATATCACTCTTTCAAGGTATCTTTATAATTCCGAGCTTAACTCCTTATCATCTTCTACGTGATTTTTTCTTTCATACTACGTATATATATTACCTAAATGAATGTTCCTCACTTTTACTATAAGATAACTTAATAGATTATAGTGGTATGAATACTACCTATATCCTATAATAAAAAGTAATATGTTAAAATTACAATAATTTTATTAATGTTAATTAAAATTAAATAAATAATGTTTTTAGTGTTCGAATTATATTTAGGCCAAATTATTATATAATTAATAATATCTATATTAATAGCAGCTAAAAAAATATTTAAACTTAAATATTTTATTTATTACCTTACAAATTGTGATAATAGGTTGAACTAACTGTTACAAAGTTTTCTTCACATATTACTTTACCTTATATATGAATTAATAATTAAAATATTTTGACCTCAAAAGGTTTTTCAAACTTCTATTACTTGAATTTCTTCATTTATTAATCACTTCACATACTTTCCAGTTTGATGTTCACTCAATACTAATTTGAAAATATTTTATCCTAAAAAAAACTAATATATATATTTTTTTATATATATATATATATATATATATATAGTATAGCTATAGGTTGTGACTAATGTAAGTAAGAGTGAATATAGATATCATTACGATCTTCGCTGTGATATAATTGCCACATTTTCTAGACTCACATTGATATATTTCAATATAGAGCTTACAACAAACGTGCTCAGAAAAAGATATTTATGATAAATTATTTAAATGAACTTAATATCCAATTAATACTTAATTAACCTAACTCAATTTCTACCAAATCTGAGTCAGCTACAATATATTATATATAAAAACACAACAAAATCATATAATAAAAATAAATATGAAAATAGTTCATGTATTATATTAATTACAATTATATATATATTTTTAATAAGCATACAATTATTTATTATTTAATATATAAATAATTAAATTATAATAGTAATAAACTGATCAGAGGCAGAGGCAACCTATATATAATATCGTAAGCCCTAGAATTATTTGAGAGTCAAACACGTTTTTCTAGCCGTACATCTCTATCACGTAGAAGTATCAATAATAATTATATATATAAATGGGTTTATTTGAATTATTATATATATATATAGTTATTATTTATTAAGGGAGTTCGGCGATTAGATATGTATAGATACCAGAAAAGAGACCGATAGGCCGATATTCTAAGATTGATAGTTTTAGTTAATAAAGAGTTACTTGAAATTATTGAATCCTATTTAGAGTGAGCAGTAATCTTTATTAATATATTGTATTATTTAAAATATTAATACACAGTTATATAAATGATTATATAGAACTATTTGGTGTAGCTGCTTCTATGTGCATACATTCAAAAAGGATTGAATTCCATCTAACAGATCTAAATATAAATGGAGGACATTTATATTTTCATTATTTAATGGTAAATATGATATGCACGACTAGAAATATATCTGACTTATTTGATAACAATTAAAATGAGTTAATCTTTAAGGAATAACACAGCCCCAATGCAAAGTTTAGCATTAGTTACTTAATCACTAAACTTATTTTTAATGAGTCTTGTTATTAAAAGAAAACTATATTTCTCTGTAATGTAATTTTGATTTTAGAATAATCAAAGTCTTATTAGACCATACCAGCTTTTTATGTTTAACATGATTTCAATTTACAATAGGATTCACTACATACAATATAAAGAATAAAAATATGAAAGAGGAGACCGTATTTCTGAGCTATTCATACTGATAAGACTAAAATAAAAGAAAAAGCAGGCTTAAGATTATATTTGCACAGAGCACATGAAAATAATAATAGTGAATCTTAAAGTTAAGTCTTCCTGTATAAGAAATACATATATTAGATTAATTCATTTTCACAAACTTCATATTCAAAAATTCTCTCTCAAATTGTGGATAAGTCACACAAATACATTATTAAAGCTTTCACTAGTATCTGGACGAAGAGAGTACTTGAGAGTTTCCTTTTGACGGGTAGTTTACATTTTCCACTCTATCTACAATAAAAAATAAACTCTCGCTCTGCATAAAATTTATGCCGATTTGGGGCTTGATTAAATAAGTTTGCTTGCAAGCACTTATATAATATATATATAGATATTAAATATACTCACCACATGAAGGATTCTCTTCTGATACGTGACAGTACAATCTCCTATCATTCGACTATTGCTAAATATTTATATATAATACATTTTAGTCTCCTTTATGTGGAGTATGTCTCAGTTTTTATTATAGCTAATGAGGTTCCTATTTTAGGTGTTATCATTTTGCTCTTATGAATGATGATGAATCAAGAAGTGTCATTTTAGTCAAATTGTTGAGCCATGGAACTTAATCATAGCCTCACATATATATCCAAATACTCTCTTCATCTTCAGTTAGAGTTTATTTGCTTGGAAAAGCTCAACCATATCAATCAACTATCCAGTGCTTGACTATGATGCAGGGTTGCAATGAGATAAGGGTGACTTTCACCTACTTCACTGTGAATCTTTATTTATTTTTTTTTTATATATTTATTTATTTTTTATTTTATTGTCACGCGAGCAAGCTCCTTAGTTCTGTATTTAAATGACATATATCTAAATAAGTTGGTTCACCGTCAGAGATGAGATAAGTGCACATTTCTTATTTTGGAGGGTTTCAGCTTAAGCTTAAAAGTATTATATAATATCCCTTTATAATAGAACCTCTTCATTTGGTTGATTAGGAAGAAAGAGTTGATAGTTTTGCTTTGATAGTGGGCATACGGATCCATGTATTATAGTATGTTTATCGGGACTGCAACGTAAAGAGCAGAGATTATGGATAGTCTTGCCTATACTATCTGCTCTTATCCGACCGATGAGAACGGCGCATCACTATATTGAAGAAACAGTTATAATATTTATTAAAAATATATTCTATTAAATTGCTAATTAAATTTAGCAGACAATTTTATATTATATAGTAGAATTATTATTATTATTATAGTCTTCAGGTTCATACTATTAATATTTATAAAAAATATGTGTTTAAGTATATTAACATTATAAGTATAGACTAGCATTAATATACATATATAGAAGTTTTCGCTGTTTAATATTTACATTATTACCATATATATAAACCTTATCTGTATTTTCTAACCTTTTCTAATTTCTTATTAACTATAAACTAAATACACTCTCACTCATATATAATATATATATTAATATATATATTATTATTTATTATATTTATTATTATATTATTGATTCTGAAACACATTTTATAGAACCCAAAAGCAGCAAAGTACGGTGAGTCTTTAATTCCACGTAAAAGTACTTTCAAACTTTATATTGCTACGTATGTTTCAAGTTTACCGATTTTACATTATTATAAGTAAGTGGAGGTTTTTCTAGATCACCCCTTATTCCTTAAATCTAAATCTAAATAAGAATTTAATGATAATTTTTACGTTCATATATGATACCTTCGTGAATACACGTACGAGTGTATAACGAGAGAGCACTATTACATTATAGGGTGTGTTCTCTCATTTTTACAGTTGATCACCTACCACTCATCGGACAGAGCTACCTATGTATCCAAAAATTGGTATGGCTGTGTTCGCTTTTCTTTTTCAACACTTGCACTATTCCTAATACCAGCAAGAATTTATAGAGCAGGTTCAGAGAGAAGAAATGCTGTTAAAGTGAGGGCAAAAGAATAATGTTATGAGTGTCCATAGCACCGTAAACGCAACAGATCTGGATGAGAGTATAATATTATGAATCCAACTAGAGAACTTTAAAAAAATAGAGAAGTACTGTGAATAGTTCAGGTAGAGAGAAAATTTGAGAAAATCGTTATACACAAGTCTATGTCGAACCTCTTGTCTAAGATACCTTGAAACTGATGCATATCAATACTAAAGTTACTTCTCTTATAGAACACAATTCCGAAATGAGCATCTTTTAAGAAAGATTTACAATTCTCTCTTCCATATATAGTTTCACTATTCATGTACGAATTTTCAAACACACTGCAATACCCGCAGTCTTCTACTCTCGACTGCGCTGGCTTCTACTTTGACTTGACGCTGGTCCCTTAAAACTGCCTCTCCTACCCACTTGAGCACTTTCTGCTGGGTAACCTTGAGTCGTCCACGACATCGATGACAGATACACGGAAATCAAATATTATATAAAGCTATTATATACATAAATATTCATATTAAGTGAGCTGACTGCAGTAATAAATTAAGAATAGGTGATCAATATTAAGTGAAACTGGTAAAGTACTAAGAAACCTAGTTTATATATTAATATATAGCCTTTATGGTTCATTTAGAGACTTGAACACCCTTATATAATCTTAAATAAGTATACTACGGTGAGGTGAAACTCACAAGAGCTACCTAATCACCCTCATATATAATACTCACCAGTAAATATGAGAAGTATACTAATGTAATATATAAGCCACCATAAACACGTACAGCGAGCACTGCTCAACCCAGCGGCCTCACACTTGGATAGCTGGAGTAAACTGAGAAGAAGAAAAAAAGTACCCGCAGTTTAAACAAAACTCAGTTTCTTTAAGGACCAGAAGCGACCACCCTTAGCGGGGTGAGATAACCGGCAACACCCTATTGTGGGTGGAGTGTCTGCGCAGATATTTCCAAGACACACTTTATTTTTTGAATTTTGCGAGATTTATGATATTTATTTATGATATTTGTAGGTGTTATTTTAGATATTACACTAGGCACTTAAACGGCTATCTGAAAGAGAGACGGCCTTGGCACTGTTCCTCTTAACTATGCAGAGTATAAGAAAAATGTTCTTAAGATAATGAGCATAATGCATATTCAAATAGACATGTTATGAAATAATATGATATAGAGTTCATCATTACTTGAGAAGATACAAGAAACTAGAGAGATATTGAGTGTGCTTCAAAATAGTAGGAAGCATATCACAGAAAAGATTCACAGATACATCTTATGTTAGGAAATTGTTATCTGAGTATCGTCATAAATAACATGAGCAAAGAAGTAGATTAGAAAGTGATCCGCGAGCAGTGAGAAAGTGGAGAGGTGACCAGTTTAGAGGGAACCCAATCAATTTCTGAAAATAATAAGAAAATACACAAGATTGACCCTGGTATGTGATATTTTCACCTTACTGGTGGTTTGGATGTAGTTTATACAAAGAAGAATGCACATTATATATGTGTATTAAGAAGTAGATTGAATATTGATGAATTTAGATTCGAAATACGTCACTCAGTCGTGCAACGTATGTCACTCACTCTGAGGTGTGAGAATGAGCGACTTTACTAAGATCGGTGGAATGTGCAGCGGTGAGAAGGAAGAACTCACATTCACCGATGCTAATCGGACTGTAATATTTCTAAGTATATGCGCTTCACCCGCTAAATCCACAATTCGATCAGCGAGACACTCTTCCAAAGAGGATATATCGAGAAACAGAGCCGTATAGCGCGCGCGAGAGGAGCAGGGAAAAGTAACTTCCACATATTTTGATGGGAGGCGAGAAAAAGAACCTCATCGAAGTTCGGCACACTCAGGAAGACGAGGATCAAACAGCTGTGAGAAATCATGCTCTGAAAAAGAAAGGAGTATGTGGTCTGAATATGTATTGGAATCAGTCATCATGACGAATTATTCAATTGAGACCAGTTATCTTAACACCAGAGAGCGCTTCACGAATGGAGAGGAGGGGCTCCATCCATAAAGAAATGATGTGTAGTTTGCCTACGGCAGGTAGGGACCAGCCGGAAAAATTGAGATGCAAAAGCGGATAGCCATCTAGTGTGGTTCTTTAGAATAGAGGCGAGTGTTATATGCGGTTGCGAAGAGTAGCTAGAGCTCGGGCGATTCTGAATATATCATATATAATGCTTCCTGGATAGTGCATATATAGCGTACTACTACTAGGTGTATATATATATATAATACTAATACTCCGACTGTCGTCTGAGATGGAAGTTGCACTCACATATACTATCACATTAATAAATATATATACGTATATATAAAATGAAAGTTAATATATATAATATATATAAGTATATATATAATATCCCAGTATAGAATACCTTACAGTAAGCGTCACGACGCAAGTATGAAATTAAAAGACACAACATTATTTGTGTTATGATGAAGGAGAATGAAAGATTTATACTCAGGTCAATAAGAACTACGCTCAGAACATCAACAGTCACGAACACACGCGCAACTATGACACAAGCAAAGGGTTTCAAATATCTTAGAATACACGTGAGAGCCACTACACTACAACACAGAGCACAGCGATAACACACACACGCACAATACGCGTACTGAAAGAAGGCAACTCCAACAGCAAATGCGATTGAGCTAGTAGCTATCTCTTTAATGTTTATATACTAAATAGTATCTCTCGATGTTGCAAGTTTGTTCACTATTATATATACCAGATCATGACTTATAAATCTTATACTTATACTATATATATATATGACTGTATAAATATGATAGTGAATAGAAAAATATAAAATTAGAGTTATAGATTACACGAGTGAGGCACGTATACTAGTGAGATCTTAACACTTAAGCATCACTCCCTATTATACACATAATAACTTATACTGAGTAGGAGTATAAATTAGCCTATATAATCTATACGGGTTACACCCGTTACTTCCCTTTAAACGTAATTCATATTATTAGATTTCCAAGTGAGCATCACATCTATAGCACATAACTCAGATCTAATATAATGTTATCATCAATCACAATACCTGTAAGTGAACATACCACTGAAGAGGTAAGGTATAAATGTAGTTATAAGGAGGAAATAGGTATATTTAACAAAACACACAGGAGTAGAGAGGAGGAGGGACACACACACATATTATATATATATATATTAAGGATGGTAATATGGAAGTATATATATATATATATAATGAGGATAATATATATAGTATATATACCATAGTATATATATAATATTACTATATATATATATAAGTATATATATAGATCTTAATTAATATATATATATACTAGGGTATTTTATTGATGATATTAGTAATAGTAGAATATATATTATAAATAAATATATATAGGTATATTATATAAAGTACTATAATCAATATAAATATAAGTAAGTATATAAATATTATTATATAATATAGTATATAACATATATATATATAATATATATATATACCTATTAATCTTATAATCTATATATATAGTATATTATTATGTAGAGTATTTAAGTACTAACAATAATATAATATAACTACATAATATATACTATAAGAAATATATACGAATATATAAATAAATATATAAAATTTGAATATAATATTAATATTTAATATACAGTATAATATTATTATATTATATATATAACATATATATATAAGATAGAGTTATTATTACTTATAGTGAATAAGATGTTTAATTATGTATAATAAGAAGTAGATATGTATACTATATAGCAAGATTATAGTATATATATATATATAATATTTTGTCAGTAATTTATATATATATATAGAGTTATAATATAAATAATATTATATCACTAAATTCCATGTTACAGGGCTATAATAATACTTTTATTACTATGTATATTATATATATAATTAGTTATTAATATATATATATATGTAGTTATATATATATATAGATATATAGTAATATATAGTTATATATTATTATTTATAGCTTATTTATAATCTTACTATATATATGTTACTAGTATAAGAGATAATATATTCACACCTTATTAGCATAATATATATAATATTATATACGATTTATATATCTGGCATAGAAAAAGGTTAGGAAGTGAGGGTGATGATATTAAAATATAATAAAATATAGTAATGAAGATTTATTATTATATATATACCTACTATGTATATATACTATACTGGTATATAGCTTTTACGCGTTATGCTACTAGTTCTCATATATCTTCAGAGCTACAAAAAGTAACAGGAGTATCACTATAGATAATGTTATAATAATCGTAAATATAACCATACTAAAACTAACATTTTTTTATCTTATATTATTATTGAGGAATTTATTTATATTAGTATAGTGTATCTAACGACACATCAGCACATGCACAGTATATATTTAAATATATTTAATTTTATAATATAGTTATATTTATTATGTGATATATATAATATGTACTGTATATATTATATAATTAGTATAGAGTATTTCTTAGATTATATTAGTTACTTCCTCTATATATATACCATCTAATTATTTTATGTTTTTAGTATATAATATTTTAATATATCTGCAATATATGCTTTTTCTTAATTTCCACCTTTATTTTTCAGGGCATAGTAAGAATATATTGTAAGTTAAATACTTAGACATTAAATGAGCAGTAGTATCTCATATACAAATATATATATATAATAATATTAATATAGTATACTAACTATATATATTATGGTAAAAGCGAGAAACTGCCACCAAGACTGACCACAATCGTTATAACATCAGACATAATGGTTTCAAAATGGCAGATCGTTTCTTTTATAAAGGCATACATGAGGACATAGTGAATAATGTAGAATGACTTGAGTTGTGAGAGAGTAAAAGTATTTAGATAAAATAAAGGAGATATATAATGAGTGATATAGTATTATTATAGTTATAGTACACAGAATTATAACACTGATATAAATAGAGTTAGTATATAATAGATGAGGTGAATTTATATAGTTATAAATATTATTATTAATCACAAAAACACGCCACATCGACACCCACACTCACGACATAGTTAGTTATGACGTCATATAAAATTGAGTAATTATTATTGAGATATAATAAGATCAGATATAATGTGTGTTATAGGTTCATTTTAATTATTAGTTATGCTATTACCGTACATAGCGTATCTTATATTTATTAGTAGAATGACTATGAATATAGAATTCAGTCTTTCATTACACTATATCATACACTACTTATAGATAAAAATATAGTATAGAACAAGGAGTATATACCAACTCAATTATCAGTGTTCTGTACTGATTTTGAATAATAATCCTACCACTTAATATTATAAAATAATATATAGTTAATAGGAGGTATGGTATATAGAAGAATATACAGTACTTATACCTAACCTATAGGATGATATAATATGAATATAATATAATTCCAATTTATAAAGTAGCTGATAATAAATCATCTTTTACTGTATAAGGTATAATAACTTATACAGTTATATCACAGATAAAGGCCGATATTGTTATCTATTATAAATTTAGATATATATATAATAAGGATAGATAAATATAAAGAAAGTATCTTAAGCCCACAAAACATCGAGTTTAATTTGAGATTTTTCGAGACGTATTTTATACAAGTAGAGTATTATAGATTAATGTTTACATAGGCACATGTAAATAAGTCGCAGATGTTGAAGGTGAGGATAATTTATGAAATAAGTTATATATAATTATTGTATAATATATACATGAGGTATATATTGAAATTATCATATTATGAATGCTGGTAGAGTAGTCTCTTCAAATATATAAGAATACTAATAATAATGATTAGGGTATTAAAAATATAAATATATATAGTAATTATATAATTAAATAAAATAATAATAATAATAATATAAAATAATATTAATTTAATAATTTCCTTTATTTATATTAGAATATTAAATATGAATAAGGTATTCTTTATGGAAATCTACATGATTTTATATTATATAAAAGTTAAATAATATAATAATTCATGATGTCGGATATAGTTATTCATACTATTATATTTTATATTGTAATTTTAAATATATAATATATGAGTAAGTATATATATCTATATCAAAACAATATTAAATTTATACTATATATATCTTAAGTATATAAAAAGTATAATTTAATAATAGACAATATATTAGTATTATATAATATATTAGTATAGTAACATAGTAATATTATCCTTGAGGATGTTTCCTAAGCTTATATTATTTTAATTATATTTTATAAGAATATTTAACTATATATTTTTATTAATGTATATAATTTCATCAATAAATCTTTTTTATATTCTACCAGTTTCTGTGAGGTATTAATAATATAGAGGTATTTAGTATTCTATAAACTTATTATTTCTTAGTATTATATCTATATTAATAAAATATAGGTACTATAACTAAGAAATTGCACTATATACTGCCTGAGTAGTGTAAAGATGATCTGTGAAATTTTTATTAGTAATAGAAAATATTAATGCCCTTAGTCCTTTTATATAAAATAAATATTTTTCAAATAAAGGAGCTTTACCTTTAAAGAATGAACGATAACGATTACATGCTGCCAGTTACGGTCCCCATACAACTTATATATACCTATTTTTATATATTAGATAACATTATATCATAAGGTTAGAGGTTAGATTGAATCTAAAATATTTTTCGTCATTAAATATTTTCACTCTACCAAAGAAAGTAAGAAGATATATTCATGGCCAACGTATAATCGTAGCTATATTTAAATATTATAGAGTCTCACGATAGTCACGCGTGTATATTATATTATACTTCATATCTATATATAAAAGATGAGCCGCATACTTATATTTTAGCCGGTACCTATCTATAGATTATAATATCGGTACATATATATATAATATATATTAGTGCAACTATAAATATATTAATATTATTATAGTATTATATATTGTATATTATATATATAATATATATATTACATTAATTATAGGTATTTAGTGTATTATTATATTATTTTACATATATATTTTATTATTAAATTTAAATATATATAATAGGTATATATTAATGTATAATAATATTTAATTAATATATTATACAATATATAATGTGTAATAGTATATTAATATTATATCTTATATATATTAATATATTATATTAATATAAATATATTTTTATTAATTATATATATAATATATATAATATATTATATATATTAAATCTATATATATATTATAATATATATATATATATATATAATATAATTATACATTATATTATAGGGTTGAGTGTTCCGTATATATATCATTAATAGTTAATATTATTAGGTTAATAGTGATTATAAAATATTACGGTAGAGCTCGTATGAGTAGTGGAAGGTTCGTGATATGTAATATATTAGTTTATTATGTTATAGAGTAATATGGTTAATTACAGTGTTAATAACAATTAATATATAGTGAGTACATATATATATATAATGAGTATGTATATAGCTGTTATATAATATAATAATAGTTTATATATATGTGTTATTATATTTATATATTTAATTCTCATATGTTATATATTATTACTATATGATATGTGCGGAATATTGTATGTATGTATTGGATGTATATTTCAATAAATATGTAATACTATATAAAAACCTATATTATATCGAACATAAAATAATCTGTTTATTATTATATTTATCACTTATATTATATTTGAAACAACAATACAACACATCATATACTTAATTTATAAACATACATTTACTGTAACACATAATTATTATAGTTTTTACTATACATAGTAAATAACTAACATACACAAATATAATACATACACATACATCTATCTTAAATATATATACACATATATGTACACAACTATTTTTATGAAGTGCAACCAAGACTATATATTTTATTATGATAATTTCCTAAAATAAGTTAGTCACTTTTAAATATAATATTATAATTATAAATTTTTATATATTAAGGACTAAAAAGAGAAAATTATAAAATAATAGATAAGTTATAATACTTATTAAGTTAAATTAATTATATAATATTATATTTATTATATTAATTATGAGCCAATAATTTATACCCCCTGTAATTATCTCAACTGCGAGGCACTTTCAGTATGTAATACTAACATTATATATATTATTTTATTTATGTTATATAAATTCATTTTATAACAAAAATAAAATTTATATATAACTTAAATATAATATAATATATAATTACTATATATGAAATGTTTGTTGTGTGATGTGTATATAAACCCTTTTCTATATACACTCAATCTATTAATTGTGGTAACGAACGTGGTGTTTGTAAGGGTTGTTCTAAATATACATATTAAAAATATAATTTGTTTATGAGGAGTGAGAGAATCTACGATTGGAGGTGCGTTATCTTATTAAATTCTTACCAGAGAGAAGACGGGACATTTGAAAATGCACTTGTCGATGAGTCTGGAAAAGAGGAATCCTCAACTGTAATAAATTGTAGGAGCGAAACTACGTACTTTATCCGCTCTACTCCGGAGTCCAGTGGCTATTTGGACTCCAATGTTGGATCAATAAATATTATAATACCCAACCAAAAAAAATACTTCTAAATAATTTAAGTAAATAAAAATACGATAGCTACACTAAAAAGGATCACATTTTCTCTCAATTATCTTGTTAGAAAGAATCAGTATTCAGTACATATCTCAATGGCGACAATGAAGTATATAATAGCACACAAAGGTGATTAAGAGAGAGAAAATGCCTGAGTTCTATAAGTTTTTATAATATTAATATTGAAAAAAAAATAAAGATAAAAAGTATTACAAAGATGAATAAATAAATGATAACTCGTAACGAGTATTTGCAATCACATAAAATTAGAAAAACTACCACTTTGGAAAAAAATAAAAAATGAAGTATATTTAAAAAAGCAACCTGACTCTGTCGCACAGAGGTTGTGGTGTACGAGAATATACTAAGTAGGGAAGTGTGTAAAGATCAAATTTTGTGTTGATATTAGAAAACTGAGATGTCAGAGAAATGATTACAATTAGTCTATTCTTCACATATCTTTATTTAACTTGGTATTCAATAATTCATCCTTGTGTATGCAATATAAATATACTGAGAGGGAGTGACCATCATCCCTTTTATTTAATCCCTTTAAGTGAATGGTTCCTTAAATCAGTTCAATCTATACGATATTTAATATATACTCCACATATAATGAGGAAATTATTATAACATCTACTACTTATAATTACTTTATGCTATATTAAATAAATTAGATATACTATACATTAGATACTTTACTGGTATAATATACTCATTACCAACAATGACCATTATATATATATATACGAAAATATGAGAACACTCGTCTCGGTGTGTATAGTTTCTACATTTACTCTTTTTACTAAACCTGACAATATTTAGTTACCTATTATTACAATTATGTTAATTTTTTACGTTATCTTCTTCATTGAAATAAATTTGTATCTAATAATTATAATTGAGATTATATTTAAAAATAAACAAAATACTATGCATAAGATAGTAGTTTTTTTGGGAGGACGTGGATGTGAGTACCTAAGTATTGAGTTAGTAATATTAGCATATATATACCTCAGGTATATTGAGTATTATATACAATATATATATATACTTATATATTATATAAAGCGAACAGTACGTGTATCCCAATGTTATACGATAATCTACAAGCGACTGATGGGAGTATAAAATATAATCTACCTAGTTAAACTATCATATTATATAATTTCATTATGAATATATTTTATTAGTATTATAATGATCATAGAAAATGATAAGTAAAATGTTATAGAAGCATTATAATATTTAGTGAGTTAGATATATGATTTAATACTATACACCCGAACGACTGGTCCTCATATTTAGTACGTGGTCATTGTTCGGAGCGCCATGTAACATAGTAAAGTTATGTTAGTTTGTATATCAAATTTATATATAATTAGTGAGCATATATCAGTAGGTATACATAGTAATAATATATCCTATTCATTATGTAGATGAATAATACAACAACTACGACGACTTTAAGAATACTGATAATAGTTATATTGAGCAACACATAGAGGTATAAACTACAATAGTTATAATTACATATATAAATATATATATTATATAATTTTAATAGATATATGATAGTACATTTATACATACTCGAGTATATATATGAAGGGATTAATTGAAGGATTAAACTATAATTGAAATTATAGCTAATTTATTATTGGTTTTACAAAGGATTGAAATTATTTTTTGGTAATTTTTATCTAATTACATTTATTTATTGGCAGAATGCTATATTTTGTAATCATGTATATACTTATGTGAATCTGAAATATAAAGCCAGGGTGAATAATTATTAATGAAATCGAATAATGAATACTATTTGTAATTTCATGTTTTATTGATATATTATATTTATATTAAGAAGGAAGAAGCTTTAACAGCTAGACATATGATAAATTAATATACAATCTGTATCTATATTATAATACAGAACTAGGAAATCTCATCTATTATTAGATATCAAATATATAAGTTATGTTAATATTTTGGCAAAAATCAATGTAGGCTTTCGTTGTAATGAGTGTTATTATTAGTTTGTAATTTTATTGCAGTTACAACTAATCCCGATTACAAACACTTTTCAATGAAGCTATTTTGGTTAATCGAGTGAAATTTTTTTGTTTCTCAAATAATCGAGATTTTATCACTGTTTTAAGTTTTTTTCTCTACGAGAATCCTCTTTTCTATCACCTTTACTTTTGTCATTTTATTTATCATTATGATATTATTTACATATTATTAATTAATTATATATTTAATATTTATCATAAATATTGATAATTATATTTATTAATTCATCACTATTTGTGTATTTGCACATATTTTTTCCTATTGAGTTAATTAAAATCATAATTATTATTTATTATTTAACAATTATTATTTTTATTTATTTTGATTAATTATTATGATCTATTATTATTGATTATTATATCTATGTATTTATAATTAATATTTAATTATTATTATTATTAATTAAATTGGACTTTGTTGGTTGCTAAATGAATTATAAGTTAAATCATGTGTCGTTACAGTTTAATAAGTTTTATTAGCTATTAAAAATATTATTTTATTATTCTAGTTGTGAAGTGAGAAACAAAAGCACACAGTAAACACAAATAGTATATTAGTAACTTTAATCGTTTTTTCATATGAGTTGTAACGTACACGCAGCAGAAAATTAATAAATAATATTGATTTGCATCCTATTAGTCAAGTCCTTTATTTTAAATTTAAATTTCCTAGAAGTTTATATAGATACTATCTAATCTATCTCTTTCTCTCTTATATCTTTGTTTTTCAATATATCCATTTATTCGAATAGTCCTTAAGTAAAATCTTTTTTTTAATCTTTTAGGGTCTATTTATTTCTCTTTTGCAATTTTTTTTTCTGAATATCACATTTCGAACCTATGGTCTTCCAGTGTTTATTTTCTGTTTAGTTTATTATTAGATATTTGTTTTTGCTGTTCTTTTTATATTTTTTCACTTTATAAGTTAGGTTATGTATTTCATTTTATTTTTAAATCTACCTATTATTTTTTTGTTTTAATTGCATCTTTCTTCTGTTATACATAGCTTAGATCATTTTTTAATCGTGTGTGATTCTTGCTCTTGTATAGCATGTAGATTTGCCCTGTTTTTTTTTTATATTCGGTTTTTTTAATTATTATTTCTGCTTTTTATTTAATACTTTTTATTCTCTTTACCTCATGAGCTCTTCATATCTTTGTATTTTCTTATTTATTATTGTAACAGTAACAGTCTCCTAAGATAGAATTATCATCTTTTTTTTTGATACATAGCTCACCTATATTATTTACAATCAAATCAATCAACATGCGTTAGATTCAGTATTAAGTACTTAATTTTTTAATATTTATTAAAATATTTGTTCTATATCTTAATAATTATCATTTTAGTTTATAATAATTTATTTCACTTAACTTTTATTTTATATTTGAGTTTTAATATTATTAATACACCGATTGTTTCTCATTAATCAAAATAATATTATAAGCATTATTATAAATATAATATCTTCATAATATGCTTAACTTTCAAATGGAATTTAATATATATATATCCTTAATATAGAAACATATCTATAGACCTATCACTACACAAATCGACGACATCTCTCTCTAATACTCACACAGAATATTTTAATCCATATATTTTGGAATGTAAAAAATACATTAGCGGAACGATGTCACAAAACACAGTTCTCTATCAAAACGTGGTTAGAAGCGCGGTCCTTCCGTATAGAATTGGTATACTTACTTATTTATTACATTATATATTACAAAAATACTGAAAAGTAATTAACGTTGTAAAATATCAACAAAAAAAATAATACATTTTAATTTAAACACATATATAAAAATACAAGTCAAATAAATAGCAAAATTATATTTACATCAAAATATATGAAATATATGGGGCAGTAATGCTTGAGATTGTAAAAGATGAAGTTGTTAAATACTCAAATAAATATATAAGTATCATACTCTATTAAAAAATCTGCAATAATAATTGCAACTAATAATAATACAAATAATTATCTACACATTATCAATAATCAAATAATAATCAAATAATAAAGAGTGACCATTATAATATATTATAAATATAGATTAGAAAACAATAGAGCTGAGCAAAGGCTAAAAGCACGTAAGCGTGTGAGTAAAAGAATTAATCCATGTAACATCACTCAAAGAATGATAATAAAGTTCTACCACTTATCCACATTAGACTATTAATTAACCTAAAATCACTATATTAAGTTAACATAAAGATATTGCCATGTAAATTTATTTGTGTCATTATTTATTCCAAAGACTTATTGAGGGCTTTTTAAGAGTGTGAGTTGAATTATATTCCTATATTAACCACTCAATGATATCAGTGAGAGAAGATCTAGTGGTGTATTATATAATAATATTATATCACAATTATATTATTTAATTAATTCTATTATCTGATTATTATTATTATAGTTGCACAATTATTGTTAGTAATAGTTGTAGCAGTTAACTCTATTTCACATTTCAGTGTCTTGATCACATGTCCTCGCAGGTTATAATAATCATAATTTATAAATCCTATTTTATTAATTTTTTTTTCGATACTTTTACCTCCATCCTGTTAAACTACTCACATTTCTTTTTATGATACAAAATTTTATTACTACTTGTTTCATTCTATATATATATATATTAAATATATATATATAATTCAAGAGATCCCTCATATAATTCCAATTTCTTTATGTACCATTATATCAGGTATTAAATATTCCTATCAAAGTCTCATATAGGGATGAACTTTAGCTACTATCCTATGTCTATTATCCTAGATTATATCATAAAATATCATTATGGCCTTTACTAATCGGAAGCGTTATGGGCTACAGAAATGTGTTAATTAGGTCATATATAGAGTTCCAATCATTAATGAAATACCGCAGTCTGTGGATTGTATTATACTCAACATAGTTATATGGCCTCTATATATTATCATGTAACTCGCTGAATTAAATAAATATGTCTATAGTTTACGATAATTTTATCTCTACTAATTTTAAAGGAAATTCCCCCATTCAATTCTTCTCACTGCCTTAGCCAAAGCCTCTGGACTAAATTATAATAACTAATAAGTGGACTTTGTATTATAACTATTTATATATATATTTTTTCTATACACTCATATCATATTTATATATAATATATATACAATCTTAAATTTCATTTAATTATTGAGACCAATATTTCAAATTTACTTAGTAAATTTATATATCCTTAATAGATCATTCTAGAGACTCAAAGCTATGTAGTAATACTGCAATAATTTTTATTGATATGGTTAATTTACATATTTTATTTGACTATATTTTATATTAATTTAAATTATTACATTATTCGCACTTTAGTTATATGCTAAATTTTATGTGATATCATATTAAATGGTATTGATATAAATAATATAACTTGGTCACATAAATAAGGATATTATTATGGTTATTTTGATATTATATCTACACTATTATACTAATATATTTTGCGAGGTGAGAAAAGTAACACAACACTAAGTTATTCAGTATTCTATAATTTCCCAAGTCCATATTTGAGGTTTATCATATGTAATTTAACTACTAATTTGATTTTCTATAAAACCTCTACCTAAACTTAGTCAGTAATTATCTGTTGCACAAAAGTAGATTTTATCGAAATATATATATAAGGTTTGGGTCCAAGTGCAAGACTCTATTTAAATAGAAACAAGTACTACAGAATTTTTTAAGTACAGTAAAAATACAGGAAATATGAACTGTACTCAAGTACATGTATATGGAAATTTCTTTTATAAAACCGTAATCATTAACATGTAAAATTATACTATTGAGATCCATTCCTAATTTCTAAATTATTGTAAACAATATAGTAAAATATACAAGAATTTAAATAAAGTATATAGTGAAATAAAAATTATTTGAAAGTAATTAAGCTTTTATTAATTATGTAAGCCTTTTTTAATTCTTTATTTTTAAGTGTTTAAATTAAAAGCTTAATTCTATTCATTGTTGCATTTCACAAACATTAAAGTTTCAACATTCTTTTCAGTCAGCTAACATCTGTCGGGCAAAAGATTTTTTCCCGCGACGATTAAGATTCTTTAAACAGGTGTAGAATATGCAATAATAGCTAAATATTTTTGTACCAGCTTTATCTGTGGTGGAAATATCTTTCATAACTTTTCCAATATGTCAGTATACCCCTTTCTTCTGAAATGCGAGGTTGACTGAAATATTTCTGTATTTCAGTGTTAATGTACTCCTTCCTGCATTTGATTTGCACCTGGATAGTTTCGAGTTGAGGAAGCCGTAAAGATGAACAATTTCTTCTCCCCCCTTTGACGGAGTGTTTCCTAAACTTGATCCCCGTATATCCTCTGATAATAAAATATTGATTTTAGAAGCTTTTGCATGTCCTTTAACAATAAACTGTGGCGTCGATAATCAGGAAGATCTCAGGGTTACTTTTTCCTCTTCACAGCACCTGTCCAGCTTAAACATAGGATCTATTAATAACACTTGCCAATTCATAAGTTTTCTTTTATTTTCATGCACATGAATACGCCTTTGAATGAATATTTTTAGCTTCAATACCAGAGCACTATTATAGTTTGACTGCATCTTCTCAGGATACAACAATTTTTATTAAAATCTTGGATATGAGGGTCATATTTACGTTATGTTGTCCTTTCAAGATAAATATTTATTTTTATTTTTGATTTTTAGTTTTAAAATTTTACTTGCACTTACAAATACTTAAATTTTCAAAGAACATTAGGCTCAAGTACAAGTATAGGTACTTAGACTTGACTCAGGTCTTATATATATATTATATATATATATATATATATATATATTATATATAGTATATATATATATATATATTATATATATATATATATATTATATATATATATATATATATATATATATAATTATATATATTATGTGTTATGACACACTAAACGTGTCAGAAGTAATTATTCTAAAACCCCAAAAGGCAGCAAAAATTTATTTTAGCAGGACGTTTTGTGAACGTTACTGTTCACTTCATTCAGCTTAGCATGAATGATATTATTAATTTCTTTAAATTATTACATTAGCTAAATTATTAATTAAATTATTATGAGAAATTTACTATATAAATTTTCTAAAATATTAAAAATTGAAGTCGCAAAAATCGAATTTTTACATTTTTAATTTCTAATTTTTTTTTCGGGAAGAATCACCAACCAAACATTCACACCATCCACTCACGTTCTTCAATCCATCACGTAGGCATTCTCGGAAAAATTTTGAAGTTCTATAGTAAGTTGTTCAAACGTTGTTATAATTTCCTCCAAATTTGATATTCAAATATTCACATTGCTACTAAGCAATATAGCAACTTTTCTCCATTGTTTTCATAAAACCTAACACTAATAATAATACTCCACAGGTTTGTATACATAAAATTAATTGCTCTGGATGTAAGAAATGTTACATAGGGGAAACCATAGAATTTAAGAGAAAAATGGAACAACATGACTATGACCTAAAAACGGAGTCTACAAATTTTTCCTTGGTCTACCATAGAAGTTTGACAGGACATTTAATTAATTATCTAAGCTCTACTTCAATTTTAAAAGTAAGGTATACTAACAAGAGAAAATTTAGGGAAAGTTTTATAAATAATTCAGATAATTTTAACAAATTTGGAGGAGATTATAGGAAGGACTAACTTTTGAACAACTTCCTAGAGATCTTCAAAATTTTTCCTAAAATGCCTAGTGATGAATTGAAGAGTGAGAGTGGACGGTGTGAATGTTTGATTGGTAGTTCTTCCCAGGGAAAAAAAAACATAATAATGTTCTTAATTAAGTTTTTTGTAAAAATTCGATTTTTGCGACTTTTCGTTTTAATATTTTAGAAAATATATATATAGTAAATTTCTTAAAAATAATTTAATTCCTAATTCAACTAATGTAAGAATTTACAGAAATTATTAATGTCATTCATGTTAAGCTGAATGAAGTGAACAGTAACGTTCACGAAACGTCCTGCTAAAATAAAAATTTGCTACCTTTTTGGTGGTTTTAGAACTTTATATTATATATATATATATATATATATATATATATATATATATAATATATATATATATATATATATATATATATATATATATATATATATATATATATATATATATATATATATATATATATATACTTTCTTATATGCGCTTTTACCCCTATTTGGAGTCAGCACGGGAGGAGCAGTTGGAAATCGAGCTTTGAGGAAGGCTATCGTTCAACCTGATGTTGCCGAGTGCACACGGGCTGAGTTTATTTCCTGCCTCAGAGGAGGGGTAAGGCCTCAGCCGAAGGGCTGAGGCCCAAAGCCCTCTTACACCCTTCGGGGTGATCCTTCCTCTCAGGATTCACACCCTTCAAGGGGCGCATCCCCCCTGTGTATTTCTCTCGAAGTAATGCATGATTTGCTTTAGATACTCTCGGTATAATGAAAATGTTTATTTCGAAAGTTAAGTACGTTATGTTAAATATTACTATGACAATGTGAAAATAACACTGATTTGTTAGAGCAGATGATGAGTTTTTTCTGTAAGATATTTACTGTGTTAACTGACGGATTGATAGTGTGTTAGAAACGAAACCTAGGTTAGTTTGTTGAGTAATGTTAGCGTTTGCCCTAGGAATTTTTGCTAATGTCTTACGTTCTATTCATAGGTCAAATGGATGTTATTACCGAAACGAGTGACCACTTTGATGAAAGAAGTGTCATTATAGTTTAGATGCTTGGTATCTTTGATAGATTGGTCACTTGGGTTAAGGATTTTTGTTAGATATACGGCTTTACCTGTTGCTGATATGCGTAAAAAGTGGGAACATATATCGAGTTTTGTATGCACTGTTAGCTACTTTACCATTGATAAAGTAGGGAATTTTCAGGATGTTTAGCTGATTATTCACACGCGAGGTATGTTAGGTTGCAATTTGTACATTATATTCTTAGTTGCGGTTATGATATGTTAGCTTTATTGATGCTTAAACTCTTGGTTGGTTAAGCATATATTCGTAGGTCCGTATATAAAGAACTTATTTTTATGTTCTGTTTATCCAAAATGATACTCGAAATTATGACTTGAATCACAGTTCAATAGATCACAGGGCAGGGTGGAGCGCTAGCGGACTGCATGGACGGGTTCAGTTTCTGTTTTACTGATTTACTGATTTTACTGCTTTAAAATCAGTTAACTATTACGCTTTTCTGTGATATTTTATTCAAAGAACTTATTTTTATGCTATGTCAGAATTAAATTTTGTTATTTTTTTGTTAATGTTTGGTTAAACTTTGTTATTATGTTTGCAATTATTCGCTGGGATTATGATATTTAGACGAGGTTATGATAAATTTTTTGTTAAATATTACGAAGTTGATGTAAAAATTTGATTACTCTGCATTTATATTCTTTGTTCACTATTGATGATAGACAGGTTTTATGCTAAATATTTTTGTTAAATATTACGATGTTAATGAAAATTAACATTGATATGTTAGAAATATGCTTGAAAAAAGTGTGATTAGGTACGTTTTGTACGAAGTGTTAGGTACTTTTACTGCTGTTTAAGTGTTGGGAGTGTTAAATGATTAGTAGTTTTATTCGTACGTGATGGTTGTGGTAATTTGTCGTTGTATATTATATTTTTAGTTCAGATTATGTTATTGTTAGCTTTATTAATGTGGAAACAATGTTACGTAGGCATATATTCGATGGTTAGTTATATAAAGAACTTTATTTTTATGTTTATGTTTGGATAAAACTTGTTATGTTTACGATTATTCGGTTGGTCTTGTATGTAATTAGACAGATTATTGATAAATTCTGTTTAATATTACATGTGTCCAATAGTAAAATTAACGTTAATATGTTAGAGATATGCTTGGAAAAGTATGAATAGGTTACGTTTTGTATGCAATGTTAGTTACTTTACAGGTGTTAATTGTTGGAACTTTGTTAATGTTAACAAGTTTATTCGTGCTTAAGTTTTGTTAGATTCGTTCGTTGTACATTATTTTCTTTGTTCATATGATGCTATGTTAGCTTTTATTTTAATGTGAAAACCTTAGTTCATTGTTAGCATATATTCGATTGGTTTGTAATAAAAGACTTCATGTGGCTATGCATCCGTAAATTGTGATTTACTACGAAAATGACCCCGTAAATTCAATTAGTGTTAAGGTAAAATTAACTAGATATGTTAGAGATATGCTTGAAAAAAAAGTGATAAATAGGTTACGTTTTGCACGCTGTGCTAGGTACTTTTACTGATTGTTACGTATGGAACTTTTGTTAATGTTAGTAGTTTATTCGTACGTAAGGTGTGGTTAGGTTTTGTCATTGTTCAATATATTCTTAGTTCTGGTAATGCTATGTTAGCTTTCTTAATGTGAAAACAATGTTATACGTTAGCAGTATATTCTATTTGGTTAGTATATAAGAACTTATTTTCTGTACATGTAAATGATACGTAGTCTGTTGTTGTTGTTGTTGTTGTTGTTTGTTGTCATCTTCGTCTTTCGTCGTCATCATCATATCATTGTTGTTGTTGTTTGTTGTCATCTTCGTCTTTCGTCGTCATCATCATATCATTGTTGTTGTTGTTTGTTGTCATCTTCGTCTTTCGTCGTCATCATATTGTTGTTGTTGTTTGTTGTCATCTCCCCTCATCTCTACGTTTGATGTTGATATTCTTCATGAGGAGTTTCGTATTCCCAAACGATGGTTGTCATTTTATATTTAATCCTAACGAATGGAGATCGCTACATTGCTTGTATTCCATCCAGAGATTCAAATAATAGACCTTTATTCGTTTTTGCTGATGGATTCATCAAGATTATCGACATCGCAGCAGTATGGGTAGAGGATAAGTGTGTGTATACTCTGATGGATCGACGGAGTAGTGAAAATATCTATCAGAGGTGACAGCGTGAGAGGTTTTAATAGAATAGACGTTGTGTTCTCGTCGTGCGACAATATTAAAACCCTTGATTACGGGCAACTACTGGAAAAACCATCGATTGTGTGACCTTCATTCGTACCTGTATAGGTTTCACAGTTCGAACATTCTGAAAATTTTACAGCATTGCTTAAAATAAAAAACGAATAACATCGCACCTTAACGATGTTGACATATTGAGGACTAAATACATATAGCACATGGTGTAATCTATGATATTTACGCCAAAACATATGGTTTCCCGTATATAATGCAGTATACAGGAGTGCATTAATAACTATAGCTGGAGAGTTTACTTCTCTCTTGTATGAGAGGAATGATGAGTGCTGCTGAATCGACATACGCTGAAAAATGGTTTAGTGTTGCTGAAGGCATTTATACTTACACCCTTTCAAAGGGTGTTGAATCTTTAGAGAGATATATAGAAATTACCCAACTTGAATCCTATGTTCTCTGATTAAATGAATTAATATATTTAAAATAACTTATGTTTTTATGTATTTATATAAGGCTCTTTTCAATGAAAATTAAATGTTTATAAAAAATGAAACTTGTTTTACTTCCCGGTCCTGTTCATTTATGATAAGTTGTTAATGATAGCTGATTATTCGTCTGGTTGTTGTGTGTTAAGTATGTTATGTTCTAATTAGCTTTACAGAGAGTAAAAACTTTTACTTTGTTTGTCTTACCCGTTAGGTATGTATGATATATAGGGTAGGATATGATAAATATTTGGTAAATATTTACTATGTTAATGAAAATTAACATTTTCATGTTGGAGATATGTTTGATTAAAGTGCGAATTGGATTATGTTTTTGTATTTCTTGTTAGTTACTTTTACTGTTGCTAAGTTTGGACTTTTGCTAATGATTAGCAGTTTATTCTTGCTTAAGATGTGTCAGGTTTGTCGTTGTATACTATATTCTTAGTTCTAACATGTATTATGTGGGGCTTTATTAATGTGAAAACTTTGTTACGTTATCATGTATTCGTTGGTCAGTATGATAATTAGACAGGGTTATGCAAAATTTTTGTTAAATATTACATGTTAATGTAAATTAGTTAACATTGTATATTGTTAGATACATGCTTGAACAAAGTGTGGAATTAAGTTACGGTTTTTGATGTTATGTTAGTTACTTTACTGTTGTTAAGTGTGGAACTTTCGCTTAACGTTAACCGTATTATTCCTGTTTAAGCGGGTATAGGTTTATCGTTGTGTATATATCGTAGTTCAGATGATGCAAAGTAGCTTTATTAATGTGGAAACATTGTTACGTTAGCATATATTGATTGATCTTTGTACAAAGAACTTGTTTTCATGTTATGGTTATCCAAAATGATACTCGAAATGTACTATGATCAATAGATCAAGGGATGGACAGGAGGTGGCGGGATGGGGGTTGGACCCAGGGGCGTAACTAACGGCCCCCGCAGACCCCCGGGCGGGGGGCCCACAGCAGGTAAAGGGCCCATAATTGCGAGAGCAAACAAAACGAAAATATAAATGAAATATGAAAAAATACATAATCACACAATATATATAATATATATATTATTATATATTATATATATATATATATAATATATATATATATATATTATATATATATATATTATATATATATTATATATATATATTATATATATATATATATATATAATATATATATTAATATATATATATATATATATATATATATATATATATAATAAGGTAAAAAGATGCATCTCGCCACTTATACAAGCCCTGAAATCTTTGATGTTGACGGACAAGGATAAAAAAACTATCCCAATATTTCACTTTTTCAAACATTTGAATTTTTGGAAAAATTGAAAAATGATATATTTTTTTCTTCTTATCCCGATCAACATTAAATTTTCAGGGCTTGCATAGTCGGGCGAGATGCATCTTTATTTAACTTAAATATTTTTTTGATACTCAAAAGAAAATTTGGTTTGTAAATCCGAAACTATTGGCATATACAAAGAATTATCTTAAGTAAAAAATGTGCCTCTCCCCAACTACATATGTTCTGAAAATTTCATCCACTTTATCGCAATTTTTCATTTCAAAATAAAAAAAAAGTGGGTTTTTAAATTGGACAAGCTGAGCACAAAACTAAAAAAATCGAAAAAATCCTCTTGACTATTGTAGGTAATGTACCTATTTATGCATTTTCAAGTTTGAAGTAATTTCGAAAAATTCTGGAAGTTGATACGAAAAAAATGTCAAAAACATGCGTTTTGAAAAATTGAAAATTTTCTTCTGAAAGATTGACTACAGTCACAGAAAAACACCCGAAAACAAACGTTCTTTCTTAGAAGGGCAAAAGAATTTTGCTTACAGTTTGGTGTTATAGGTCCAAAATCGGCTGAAATCCGATTTTATGATTCATTTTTTAGGGGTTGAAAATTGGGCGTGCCACTTAAGAAATGTTTCACCTCCCCTTGAAGAAAATTTGTGGTTTTATAACATAATAGGAAACAGTGACCGAAAACTTTGAAAAAACAAAAAAATTAAAGGTATTAGATAACAAAAACTTTAAATTAGAAAAAAATTGCTGAGGTCAAGGCTATGTAGGATTAGCAAATATGCAGAGGGAAATATTCAGGACATTTCAGGCTCGTATATTAGAAAATTGTTCCAAATGCAGAATACATTCATTGTGAAGCTCATAATTTAAATTTAATTCTTAATGATTCTGTAAAAGATATAATGG